>JAATLQ010033468.1:0-17992 GCA_013421005.1 Heliconius erato x Heliconius himera | reverse complement strand
AGCACGCGCGGCTCCAGCTCCACGAACATGCGCGGCAGCGTGGGCGGCGGGCGCGGCGGCGCGGCGTCGCGGCGCGCGGACGCGCACGGCGCCAGCGTGATGGCGCTGAACTCCGCGGCGAGCGCGGACGGCTTGCGCCTGCGCGCGCGGCTCGGAGTGTTGGGGCTCTCAGCTTCCGCCTCTCTGTGGGAGCCCTCCGTTATTTATAGTGCATACTTATAGTTTTGTAACATTTTTTTTATGTCGCATAAAATTTACACGTGAGGTCAGCCGTGGCGCAGAAGCAAGAGTGCGACTGTGAACGCCAAAGTTTGTGGGTTCTATCCCCTCTCGACAAAATATAACATCTAATATGTTCATTTCTTGGCTATGGAATCAAGACAAAGAGCGGCGTTGAGTTCCGCCATCCAACATGCAATGCCTCCACAATTCGGCGAAAAGTGGAGAGTGGAGTGTCTTAACGCCATACTTCCTTGCCTAACCTGCTACATGCGGGATACAGTGTGAAGCTGGCAAAAAAACTACACGTGTCATCCATAGTAAAGTGTAACATTTAGTAACAAAATAAAAATATTATATTGAATACTATAGTATTCGTAATATTAAAGTGATAATTCATATCTATTTATTGAATATTTTGTAAAACTACAAATAGAGTCCCCTGTCGCCTTCGATCATGGCGACCACTTCAACTCCTATTTATTCAGGTGCTTTTATCGTCCAAAGATGGATTAAAACAACGGAAACAACTAACAACTAAAACTTTTTAGTAAAAAAGACAGGTAGTTTGCTAAAACCTAGTTGTTGTTGTTTCAAAATTATTTGATTGAATCGCTGCCGTAATCCCACTGTCGTTATTTTCGTCATGCATACCCTTACACCATTAAAAATACAAAGTGTATGTCTATTGCTTTTTTTTTTTATTTTGCAACTATGTAATATGTTCTAACAAAAAATTTTTCAATGAAATGCTAATAAAGATTTTTTTCGAGATAGTTTTAGTAGAACTATACGCAGTTTGTTTATCTCATCGTGTTCTCGGTGTTCTGCGCGAGGTCGCCGCGCTGCATTGCCTCGCGCGGCCAGTTTAAATATTTGTATGGTCTCGTTCACGATAACGGTAGACAACACGCGCGCCCGAAACTAGAAGGTTACGGCGGAAGGTGCGAAAACTCGTGCGACATTTATCATTACTTGTAATTAGGCACTTGGCAACAAGCGTGTGTTACACGTCGCAATTATGTTGTTTAATCGAACCCGCATTAACATTATTGGCGATTGATAACGACGTTTAGAAAGTATTCTTTGTCTGTTATGTTTGTAAAAGAAAATCCTCTCAACTACTACGGGCCGATCAACGACACGGGCAGGATCCTTATTAGACTGACTCGAACTTGGTGTGGAGTCGTAGTGGTCTAGCAATAATTAACTGCGCCATCCCATTCCCATCCCAGCTTAGACGTGGACTATCTAAGCGAAATGTGGATACTGCCCCTTAAGAAGGTGGGATTTAAAAACTTAGATTCTACCGTCTAAGTATTTTAAAACCCGACGTACCAAAATGAAGAAACTCTCCGAGACACTCCAACTCATGCAGAGCGGTATTTCTTAAACACGCGACACGGCTATTGAGTGGTCCCTGGTTGACAAAAGAGTGTATCTTTTGTATTAATGTATTAACTGAATTTAACTAATATTTATTGAAATTTATTTCATTAACAACTGAAACACAATAAAATAAGAAAATTATATGATAGAGCAATTGCTATTTATTATTTATATTTTTAACATTTTTAAAGTGTTATTCCACACTTAGGAAAGAAAAATACTTATTTAGAAAACGTATAATTTTATTTTATATAATATAATTTTTTTATAGTATAATTTTTTATATAAGTTTTCTAAATAAGTATTTTTCTCTCTTGCCAGACGATAATTCTTAGTAATTATCTTTGGGTAGCGGATATTTGTAAAAATCTCCCTACAGAGATGCTAACAACATAAATAAGTTGTAACAAGCATATAAAAGTTTTGACGTAGCTTAATGAGAACGTATGGCTTAGTGGTCAGAGCGGTTTCCAGCAGGCGCGTATTCGAATACCGCTACGTTCAAATTTTTATACATTTTCTAAATAATTTATCTATATGATTTTAGTCTCGATAGGTCTTTTCTTCTACTTGCAGATGAGTAATGCAAAAGAGCGTAAATGTGAATGTCTTAGCCAAAAAATGGAGTTAAACGTCATGTAATTTTGTTTCAACACCCCTCATGCTAAAGTGAGTTGAAACAGATGATCTTTTAATAGAAATGAAGGTTGTCAATAAAATAGGAAAGACCGTAAATTTTAAAGATATTCATTGAATAATATACATACACACACAAAATACAAAAGTATTTTCGTATTTATAAAGTATTAAAATATGAATATTGTTGATGAGTTCTTATCTTGGTCATCTAGTAATTATGATAGTGTTGACAGTAATAACTCGTCCCTCTCATGAGCTTGCTACTCTCTTCTTTCATTTACTCCTGGATCTCCGCACTGAGCGGGGTGGTGGTGGCGTTGGTATATACCTCCGTCACAACATTCCTGGCAGTGTCGTCTCTCGCTGCCCTAATAAGTCTGTAGGATTTCTTGAATATCTCTTAGAAATAGAACTTCATCGGAAAAAAAAAATCTTTTTCCTATCGACAAAGTACAGTCCGGGTCTGTGAATAAATTAAGTTTTATTATTTTTTATCAGCTTCACGCTGTATCCCGCACACAGCAAGGTAGGCAGAGGGAACATGGTGTTACGACACTCCGTTCCCTACTTTCCGCCAAATTCTGGAAGCATTGCGTGTTGAGTGGCAGAACTCAACGCCGTGCTTAGCCTCGAAACGACAGAGCGAAGAAATGGAAATATATATTTAAGTAAATATTTCATCTCCTCGAGTGGGGATCGAACCCACAACCAGTCGGTTTTACAGTCACACTTCGTGCCACTGCGCCACGACTGGCCTCAAAGATAAATTAAGTTAAAAGGCGTTTAGTTCCCCACTCGACACTCATTGTTCCTAATTTGAGCAAAATGAAAATTGGCCATTAGCCTTACCTGTTCTGTTTATTTCAATGCGACAGATGCATGAAGTTATAAATAAAATATTATAAAAGACATAAATGTGCTGGTCTCGTTCCCGACAGTGTTATTAGCATTACAGAGGCGTGACCTGCACCTTTGTCTTATATTGTAATACTTCATTTACATAATACTGAATAAAAAGAATGTTCCAGACAACGTTTGTTGATTCTATACAATATGACACATATTCTTATTTTCCGTACAATATAAGAAAAAAACTGATTCACGTTTTTTTTACATTGCAGGGTAGGCAGAGGGTACCTAGCGTGTAAGCCCCACGGTTCGTACAATTTAATCGCGTAATGTCTCACGCGTAATGTGGGACAACTCGAAGCCGGAAAGTCTAACAGAACAGGGATATGAAAATAATTTAAATATTATCATTTTTTTTTACATTTTTAAAGTGTCCTTTCACACTTAGGTTTACTTAATAAGAAAACGTATAAACATTTGAACTTGCGTCTCTTTGGAAACCGTCCAAGCACTGACCAACTAAGTCATACGTTCTCGGGACGCGGACGCGCTAGGACAGTTTCCAAGACGCGTGGGTTCAAATCGTTCAAGATAGGCAATTTTTGCTTCACGCTGTATCCCGCTCATAGCAAGAGAGGCAGAGGGAACCTAGTGTTAAGAAATGGAAATATAAATTTAAGTAAATATTTCATCTCCTCGAGTGGGGATTGAACCCACAACCAGTCGATTTACAGTCACACTTTGTGCCCCTGCGCCACGACTAGTCTCTAGTCGTACTAGATAGTGAAGTTGATATAAATAAAACAAATATATATGATGATATACATATTATACTATAATATTTACTACTTATTTAGATATTTAATACAAACACACGTACATACATATTTTATATTCATATAATTATATGATAAATATATATATATAAAAAAATACTTAGATATATAAGAAGAAAATATGGAAGTAATCACTATCTGAACTTTACGAATTTAAGGTTGCAAGTAGAATTTTTTTCAGTAGGAATTTTAAGGAAATTATAGATGGACTTTTCTGGATAGATTTAGGTAGTTGATTCCAAAGGGATGCGGCATTAACTGAAAAGGATTTCTGGAGAAATTTGGCGTTACTCTTCGATATCTCAAGTGTCGGTATGACACAAGTCCGCCTAGAGCGTGTAGAAGTGGGAAGTAAATGTATATGCGCAGATAAGAGGAGAAATTTGGATTATTAAGGATTTTAAAAAAAGAAGTGAAAGGATGTGCATATCTCGGCGAAGGCGGATTGGGACCCAATTAAGCTGAGGTCGAAATTGGCAAACGTGATCATACTTATGAAGTCCATAAATGAAGCGTATGGCGACTTTTTAATACGCTGTAGCTTGTTGATTAACTCCTCGGTCACATCCTAATAGCAGTTCCATGAGGGAGGAAGTATTGGAGACGCTTTAGTTAATGATAAGAGAAATGCATGCGTTTACTAAGTTCTTTAATATACGATGCGCAAGTCATGTTGCTGTCGAAACAGTACAGTATTTTAGGCACTGAGTTCCAATAGTAGTATTTAGGTCGCCCTTGCAAATTATAATTCATATTGATGAAAAAGACTGTCTAGAACATCTTCCAAAGCATTAAAATAATTTACTTTGTCGATACGAAAAAGAAATTTTTTTTTACGATGAAGTTCTATTTCTAAGAGATATTCAAGAAATCCTACAGACTTATTAGGGCAGCGAGAGACGACACTGCCAGGAATGTTGTGACGGAGGTATATACCAACGCCACCACCACCCCGCTCAGTGCGGAAATCCAGGAGTAAATGAAAGAAGAGAGTAGCAAGCTCATGAGAGGGACGAGTTATTACTGTCAACACTATCATAATTACTAGATGACCAAGATAAGAACTCATCAACAATATTCATATTTTAATACTTTATAAATACGAAAATACTTTTGTATTTTCGTATTTTGAATGTATTATTAGTAATCAAACCTCTTTGACTGTACTGAATGTAACTGGCTGGTTTTAATACAATTAAATTTGACATTCTGAAGATGCAAAATAAAAAAACTAGTTACCGCCATTTTTCAATTCTTTTTCAACCAAGCAAAATGAACGTATGTGACGAAGACATTCGGTACATTTTAAAGTTTTATTTCAAAAAAGGTATAAGGTAATGGGACGAACGCCGCGAATAAAATTTGTGCCGTTTACGGACATAATGCGGTTTTAATAAGAGTAGCACAGATGTGGTTCAAGCGTTTCAAGTCTGGAAATTTTAGTGTGAAAGATGAGGTTCGCTCTAGACGCCCTCTTTGAGCAGCTACGACATTGCTGAAGAACTGGATGTAGATCATAAAACAGTTATACATCATTTACGAAAATTTGGTTACAAGAACTTGACTTGAGAGAAACTTGACATTTGGGTACCACACGATCCTATTGAAAGAAACCTAATGTGTTTTCATTTGCGATTCTTTGTTGAAACGTAACAATTCCGAAACATTTCAGTGATGAAAAATGGGTGACTTACGATGAGAATGTGCGAAACAGATCATGGTCGAAGCATGGACAAGCCCCACAGACCGTGACAAAACCCGGCCTGACTATGTGCTTTTGCCACCGGGTAAAACTAATGATTCTGACCTGTACTGTCAGCAATTTAAAAAAGCTATTGAGAAAATGGTATGGCTCTGACCTTGCTCCATCAGATTTCCACCTGTTTCGGTCATTGTAGAACTTTTTAGGAAGCATAAAGCTAACCTCGAAAGAACACTACCTGTCACATTTTTTTAATCCAAAATCTTCAAATGAAAGATGGCAACAAGTCATCGATCAAAACGGCACATACATATTATAAATTAATAAAAAATTATATCTACAAAAAATATTTTCCTTTGTATGAACAATACGAAAATACTTTTTTCCCGATCTTATATGTTTATAAAAAAAAATAAAACCTGTACAATAATAAATAGTAAAAAAAATAAAAAAATAACTAAATATATATTAAAAAAAACCGGACATGGTCGAGTTGGTCTCGTCCACCGAGGGTTCCGTATAAAAATTTGAGGTTTCCTTTACCTTTTCCTGCAATTCCAGCTTAGCTAAGGACTCTAGCTAACGCCCTTTCAACTGATACTTCAATTGAAATAGCGCTTTAATATCAAATTTTGCCTTTCTTAAGGCTATTATTTTGTAGGATTTAACCACAAATGTACAGTTTTTAGACTTTTTCCTGAACTTCCTTTACCATTACTTTTTACTAAGTACTACCTGTAAATGCTAGCTGCCAAATTTCATAATTCTAGGTCAACCGGAAGTACCTTATTAATTTTGATTCCTTTTATAGTGTAGTAAAAAAGGCCAAATCTTTTTAATTAAGTGTAGAAATATGATTTTTTTAGGAAATCAAGGGACCGTAGATCTGAGCGTATGGTTTTAATTTCAACTCGATATCTCCCAAGCATTCCTGAGATAAAGCCTCTGGACAGACAGACAGATGGGCGGACAACAAAGTGATCTTAGAAGCGTTCCTTTTTTCTTTAGAAGGTACGGAACCCTAAAAAAGTATCAAAATTAGTCAATAAAATCCACGTGCACAAGTTCGCTTTTAGAATGATTTGCACATTTTTATACAATTAGAAATCGTAGTACGTATGTCCTTATGGTCCTTGCAGATTTGTTTTGTTTTGAGTAAGAATTGTCGACTTTCTTATTAATGAAATTTGATTATTCAATTATAATAAACTGATTATTGCAATGAATATTACTTGCAAAATGTGTTTATTTAGTGGTACAAAGTAATAAGATGTTATTTGTTTCAGATTAAAAAAAATATGTTAGATATTCATGTTCTTCTATCATTTTAATAAATAGTTTATAACGTTCCTAAACTGACTTTCAATTCAAATATAATCCTCTGTATACAAAATTTTACATACCATCAATCTTAGATACCTATCTAAGATATGATGCTAGGTGACAAAAACAAGTGCTAGTGAGCTAGAGGGGTTTATTCAAACTTGGAGGAATCAATTATTTTTATGTCCTCGATCTGGTTGGTTACAAGTCAAGGTGCAGCGGCGTCGAGTCCTTCCACTCAACTGCCTAATGTTATTGCATCTACATTGTAACCAACTAATACTGGATACCTCATATTTTAATAAGTTTACTTAAAAAAATATATAAGTACTCACTGTGTACTATTTTGTAGTGAATCACTGACACTGAGCACGTGTTGGTAGAGAAAGTCCACTTTCCTACTGTAAATGCTGGCCGACTGCTGCAAGAGGAGGGCTAGCTCCGTGAAGTTGGGTATTGCAGTGTTGATCTCCTCTTCTTCCGCGTCCAACGCATGCAAGCCCGCCTCCGTCAGGTACTCCTCCAACAACTACAGTTTAATACTTATCTTTAGTGTACATTCTTTATTGAATTTAAAATATGTAACAAATATTAAATTAATAGCTTTTAGTTATGTTAGTTTGATTCTTTTTAATTTTCTTTTATACTTAAAAACTTGTTAATAGAAATAAAATTTAATAATATTATACTTCCGTAAATAAAAAAAGTACACAATTTGTGCAAAGAAATGGTAATATACATTGTCTGTAAATAGACTAACTCCAAACTCCAACTTTGTTGATTGTAGATTTTTCTTCTTCTGTAATACACATGTTTCGGTGCCGTATAACAGCGCCGATACCACTGCTTAGTGTACCGCCAAACGTGCAGCTGTGCCGATGTTTCGCCGTCTCATGAATGCAGCCAAGGCACCGTCAACGCCGTTACCTTTTCCGCATTCATATCTTCCAGCTCTACAGAACATACTTTCCAAATATACCACTTCATTCACTTTTTTTAATATCTTACCATTTACACTGATCTTGCGTTCCGTCTTTTCTTCATTTCTATCAAATACCAGAACATTTGTTTTATTCGCATTCAGGCTTAGACAACAAACATCTGCGTACAGCAATTTACATTCAGCTTACCTACATTCACTCCCATGTCACTTTGTTTCACTCCTGGAAGACAGCTGTCCAAATAAAAATTGAACAATCAATCTGATATGACGCATCTTTATTTAACACCCGATTCGATGTCAAACCATGGGCGACATGCCAGCTCCTACTCGCACACAGGCTGAGTGATCTGTAAAGAGACTTTACAGCCTCCAGCAAGGGTCCGCTCACATTGTACTGGGGTAGTATCTCTCTCTGTCTCTCTTTTATTTTATTTTTTTTAACAATACTTCACACAAGTGTCCTTCCGATAAGAGGCGTTGCCTATAAAATTGCCCCGATTAACACAATTCCACTACTTTTATAGTCTGTGAAAAAGACTATCCAATATAGTCAATCCTATCCAATATAGGATGGTAGCTCTAGAAGAATAGTAGCTCATTTGCTCCTGCTGTCTTACCATATTTCAGACTTTGTATTGCACTATTAATCTTCTTCTTTTATACTGACATCACCATTAGCTACATAAAGACTTAGCTTTTCTCTGTTACCTGAGACTGAGGCATCATCACATTCATATATCTCCTTGTGAACTTTCGCACACCCAAGCCTTCCATTGTGCACCCCCAGTTTTATTGCATAATACTATAATGGTAGCTATCCATAAAATTCAAATGATTTATTATTTCTCTATTTGTACACAACTTATATAAAAATACACAAAAAAATAATCTTAATTAATAATATTAAAATGATTTTAATTCATAACATTTTTATCCTTTAAATATACTTGGGCAGTAAAATAAGCATTCCAAATTAACATTGTTTTTACTATTACTTTAAATTCCTGCAGATATAAATTTTAAAATAGTATGGCTGCCCTTTTTTGTTTATGTTTTGGAGGTGATAACTAAGCATTTCTTGTACCTATTGTGTGTCTGTCAATATGTAGATGGACAAATATAAAAATAATAGTGGTAAATGTAAGAAGAATACTGGAATCATGTTGTGGACCTCTGCGACACTACCCCTACTCCGAAATAATAATAATAATCAAAAATATAACAAGTGGGGAAATGGAAGGTGCCTTAACAAGAAAATGATACAATAGGAAATATGGGTTTATTTGCCAATGTAAGAAATAGTATTGAGAGGTATATATTACTTACTTTGTCTGCCTAAAGTTCACAGTCAACAAGAATGTTCTATAATATCTAACACTCATAATACTAATATTAGGAAATAAATTTAAAACAAATTTTAAAAAAATATCTAATTGGATGTTGATTTTTGTTTTAAATCTCTCTATATTTGAATAGTATTAAAAAAACTGTAATTAGATACATAATAACAACTGCAATAGAATGCTCTTACATAATGTAATAATAATAATAATAATAAATAATGCAATTATTTTGTGCAATATCTGATAAGAAATTTATTGAATTTTGTTTTCTTGGGCCAATATTTACAAAAATACATTTAAAATTTGACTTTATTGATAGTTGGCAAATATATCATATGTTTTAGTAATTTGAGTTGTTTTTGAATACAATATTGATGTCCAAAGACTGCAAATAGGTGTATTCACAAAATAAAATAGCATAATAAGCATTAATACCTAAAAATTCTGTTAGTAACGTATGATAACAAACCGAGTGTTATAGTATATAAGAACGTGCTGTCAAACAAGTAAAAGTGGCGGGACGGCTGCAGCCGGGCGCACGGGACGGACTCACCGCGCTGAGGTCCGTGTCGAAGCTGCGGCGGACGTCGCTGATGGGCTTCATCAGCTCTGCCACGATCTGGTCCAGCCTCTGTGAATTCATGCTCCACCGTTTCTCTCGCTGGGATATATTTCTGAAAACAATGTGTTTCCATTGATAACATCACTGGGAACCGACGCGGGCTCGACACAACTAATAACTTATACAGCACTGGCGCGAAATTTTATGTCATTGGCGCTATTTTGATTTGCTAAGCGCGATTGCGAAATTAAAACTATTAAAGTACCCTTCCGAACACGTGTTACTATAAATTGTACCTTTTTCTTTTCCTACTGTCGGCATCCATCTTACTAACATAAAATATTGTGATTAGGAAAAACGTAACAACAACGGTGGCCATTTATTTATGTTTTCGAGGGATCCATCCTCCATGTTCGCTGTCAATGCCATGTTCGCGTTCGCGAGTCGCGGCGCGAGCTTTAGTTATCTGTGAACACCAGCGTCTGCTTCGGAAGCGATGTCTATGGACGAAATAATAAATGTTTATCTATTTAGTTTCCGCTGAAATTAAGGTTTTTTATTTTAAATGAAGACAAACACGTGACTTAGTTATCATTTCGATGCGGTGATATTTTAAAACGGCAAAAACAATAACCATATTGGTTCTGGTTTCGTGATTTAAGATACTCTGTGGTTAGTGATATATATTTTCTGCCCACCAAATTCATACACATGTCAAATTGTCAAATTATTGTTTAGGGAATATGTGTTCTGTGGGGAAGATCGATCATCGAAGTGGTGTTTAGTGTTTACAAAATATAAACTAATATCATAATTGTTGATATATTCAGAGAAACAACTTAGTGAGTTAATGGTAAAAACCATTTAAAATTGAACAATATTACAATAGATCTTAATACAACAATCGGTATTGAAAAGTACGTTAGCGTAGCTTAAAATGGGCTTGTCTCGTTGTTATTCCTTAATGAAATGCTTGCTGATATTTTTCAACATTATATTTCTGGTAAGTTTTTCATATATCAATTTTATCCATTATCTATTATGATTCTGAATAAACATTTTGGCTTTATATTCCTTATATTTTCAAAAAATCCTACTATGATTATTTTATATTTTTCTTTAATTTTTGTGTATGGGGATTACATACATTTCTTTGATAAGTCACTGCCGTAACGGCCTCTTATAATAAGAGGCCCTTATGGTGGCAAAGCATGGCACAAGTCCTGCCACCATAGGCGGCGTAAGGTGTGGGCGACGTGGGCCACTGTCTACAGCCTCGCGCTTCGGGGCTTTTCGCCCTGGAGTATCCATCACATAAAAGCCATGAATGCGCTCTTAAAGGGCTTGCAATAAAAAAGGCATACTCTTTGACAATTAACAAACTCAGATGGAATAGGGTGCATGGTGTGATAGAGAACATTTAAGTATTGTTTTGCATATGTATGAGAATGCCAAACAACACATTATTATAAAGGGGACTTTCATTTGGTCGCTAGTAGAGCGAGGTGACCGGCCCATTGCCATTTCAGTCTGATAGCCTGGGTGAACGCGACTTTTGTTTGTTCTTTTCCTTATGTGTTTACTTTGTATTTTTTTAGTTTTCTTTATATTGAGTATACGTCTTTCCATCACACTTTGAGTTGCTATCTGTGCTATTACCTTCCCTTTGGTCTACCAATGTTCCTTTTCTTTATGGAAAAAAACAATGCAAACGGGCGTACAGGTCACCTGATTTTAAGTGATCACTGTCGCCCACGACCCTGTATAATACCAGAGAAGCTACAGGTGCGTTGCCGGCCTTTATGGAAATATATGCGATTTTCGAAGGTTTCCAGGTCGTATCGACCAGGAAACACTATCGCAGGTAGGCCATTCTTCAGTTGGGTGAGCGTGGAAAGTAGTTCCTACGAAAAATACTTATTTAAAAAATGTTTAAAAATAGTTCCTACAAAACCGCACAGCTGTGGAGTCCAGATGGTGTGCTTGGTACTTGAAGTTGTGACGCACTGTGTGGTTAGAAATTTCCGCGGCAGGTACCACGTCAAACAGTTCCCCAGAACACTCCCCATAATAAATGGTAGAGAACGCACAGCGAGGAGACATCTCTACGCAAAGCAAATGTGACAAGCCTTTCACAGATCATTTGGTCCCCAGCGATTCGAAACGCTCTACGTTGTATGCGAATAAATGGAGCTAATACTGGGGTGCACCAGCCCAGAGATGAGAACAGTATTCCATTAAAGTCCGAACCTGGGCCCTATACAGAGCCAGTCGGTGTTTTGGTGTAAGTACTGCTTCGCTTTGCTGATAACCTTCAACCCTTCTTTGAGACCAATTTGGCCTTGCTTTCCAGATGATAGCGATACTGGCAGTTGCTCGAAACGCCAAGGCCCATTGTGCTGATACTGGGCGTGGCTATAAGAGGAGTGCTGTATGATAAGTATGCGGATATATAAGACAACGACATAAGATCACGACTTAGGGGCGTGGCCGCATATACATAGTTTTTTCTATTGGTTAACGCGCAAACTTGTGTTTTCTTGAAGTTGAATTGAACCAAGTTCATTTCACCCCACGCTATGTCCAAACTAACTGAAAGCCCTCTCCCTCGCTTTGGATATCCGCAGCAGCCCAGCGGTGAACAGTGAACAGCGGTATTAATGGAAATGGAGTGTCTTCACACTAGTTTCCTAGTTCTCTTTGCCCTTACACTGCATTTAACAAAATTCTGTGTGACACTGAATTTCCGCAGAGAAGAGCTGCCTGAAAGTGTGCCTTTATTTTAATTGCAAACAGTACCTATTGTTGTTTTTTTTTTTATATGAGTTATGAGTTGATATAAAGCAGATGCAACAGGAAGCACTGTGAATATAAACAAACACTCTATTTATGGATGTGTTAGGCGTTAATATGTAGATAGCATTCTGTCAAAGTTTAATTTTAAACATAAATTAGGAAATTAGATATTTTTTACTTATAAGTTTAACATAGTTTAAAGTTTAAACCATAGTTTACAAAGTTGCAAGAAAATATTTCAAAAAACTTTAATTTTTATGTATGATATAATATTAATTGTTTAAAAAAAATATTACCCTGTTAACAGGGTAGACACAGGGACCCTAGTGTCAAGATACTCCATTCCCCACTTCCCGCCGATTTTTTCGAGGCATTGCGTGTTCAGTGGCGTAGAAATGAAAATACGTATCAATAAATAATAATTCATTCCTCCTAGTGCGAACCAACAAATCAGAAATAGAATCCAGCTTTTGTAATTAATTTATTAATTTTTATTACATAAACTTTAATTCTATTTATAATACCAATCACATTCATCATGAGGGATGAAATAATGGCAATAAAAAAATATGATGGAAAAGTGCGCGGTAAGAAAGGTAAGGTAGGGGAAACCTCAGTTGACCTTCGAAAACATAGTATCAAAGATACAGGAGGAAGGTCACGTAAAAAGCATGAGGACCCTCCGGAGGGCATGTTTGAAGAGGTTAATGACAGTGGACGAGGCGAAAGAGGTATGTAGAGGCCGTACCGTTTAGCGCTCCGTTTTCTCTGACTACTCCTCTGGGGATAGTGAAGCTAAGTTAAATTTCAATTTTTTATTTTCTTTTTTCAGTTTGTGGGTGTAGCAGCATGCGCGTTTGCCGGTTGGGCACTATGGGATGGGCGTGCATCTGAGACGGGGGCGGGCCGTGCGGGTCTCTGTGCGCTGGCCGTGTGGGCGGCTGTACTGACCATGGGAGCTCTAGCTGCTTTAGCTGGTATGAATTATTAATATATTATAAAAAAAATAAACTTCTTCACCCTCTATCCACTACACTGTGCTAAGACACTCAGCTCCCTACTTTACGCCGAATTTTGGAGGCATTGCATTGTTGGAATCGAACTCACAATCTGTCCCGCTTAGTCCCACGCTTGTGCCCCTGTGCCACTACTACGACTAGCCTCATTTCACCTCTATTAATAAAATTATTTATACAGATATAAAGTAATGTAATAAATAAAACTGGAAAAATATTTTAGGTGTGTAGAATTAATTAGGTACATATTTTATTAATACAGAGTGTTTTTGTCTCCACTACTTAAAATGAAAGCTATGATTTTTTATAGCATATAGTGATATGCTGGTCCCGTAAAAGAAGCGCAGGCGCTTCCACTCTGTGTACTGTTATATCTTTGAAAAAGTTTATTTATGATGTATGAGGGGCGTTCAATGTATTGTCGGTATCGATATGATTTACTTAGTACATTCGTAATTATTATAGTATAAATATAAAATTTAACACATTTCTTATCATTAGTTTGCTAGTAATCCTTTGTTAACAACAAGTAAAAGGACTGACGCGAAAATATTAAAGAAACTTGAACACCGCGCTGTGTTTAAATTCCTTACTAAACAAGGAAGAAGTCAACAAAACATTAAAAAACTGTTAGTGGTTGCTTATCAAGAATTTGCGCCTACATTATTTACTGTTACAATGCGAATAAGACAAAGGTTCTGATTTTTGAAAGAGATGAAGAAAGGACAGATCAGTGTAAATAGTAAGATATTAGAACAAGTGAATGAGGTGGTATACTTGGGAAGTATGTTCAGTAGAGATGGAAGATACGAGATGGATGTGGAAAGGCGTATTGCTGCCGGTAACAAGGTTAACGGAGCCTTAGCTGCATTGATGAGACGGCGAAACGTCAGCACAGCTGCGCGTTTGGCCGTACATAATGCGGTGTTGGTACTGACGTTGTTATACGGCAGCGGAACGTGGGTACAGAAGGAAAATGAAAGAAAGATGAATGCTGTGGAGATGCGATCTCTTCGTAGGATATGCGGAGGCAGCTTAGCTAATCGAATCCGCAATGAAGAGGTACACAGAATGGCAGGTACTAGCGAGGATGTCACGGTGAGAATTAAGAAGAACGTGCTCAGCTGGTTTGGGTACGTCGAACGAATGAGTGATGAAAGAATGGCAAAAAAGATTTATGATGGAAAAGTGAGCGGTAACAGAGGTAGGGGGAGACCTCGGTCGACCTTCGAAAACACAGTATGAAAGATACTGGAGGAAGGTCACGTAAAAAGCATGAGGACCCCCCGGAGGGCATGTATGAAGAGGTTAATGACGACGAATGAGGTGGACGAGGCGAAAGAGGTATGTAGAGACCGTAGTGTTTGGCGCTCCGTTCTCTCTGACTACCCCGCTAGGGATAAAGCGTGAAGTTAGTTTAGTTTAGTTTATTATTTACTGTTCAAAAATAGTCACACTTCAAAAAATGCAGAGAGAGCATTGAAAACTGCTTCTATGGATGAAAATGTCAAAAAGTTGAGAAAATTGTACTTAAAGGTGCACAAATGAAAGTTAACATTATAGCAGAGATGAATAATCTTTTTATATTAATACCATACACACTGTTCTTTATGACTTTCTTAACCTAAAAAGTCAGAGTAAGGTGGGCCCGCAAATGCTAATAGCGCCCAAGGAACAAATGCAAGTCGAGTGTTGCGTTGTAGTTTTGGAGCTGTTTTAAAAATCCTTAAAGTATTTTTGAAAAAAATATTACTGGAGATGACCCTAGACCCTTAAAATTAAAAAAAAGAGTCCATGCAAGTACCCTAGAAGGGTACAGACCCTCCAAAGAAATTTAAATTTATTATATTCAATGTATATAAATTATAAAAAAAAAATTACAATATTGAAATATATAAATGACACATATTAAATAAACTATACATGTAAATTATAGGTCCCTACGAACATGAAAATAAAGGTCATAAACCAGACCATAAACGCACAATGCTACGCTTCACCTTTGCAGTATTTAAAGAAATCAATTTGAAAACTTCTTCAAGACAACGCCCTGGTTTACACGGCGTGTGCTTCCAAGGCTGATGTTCGCGATTGTGGCTTTGAAAAGTTCAACCACCCACACTTTCGTCTCAATTTTGACACCCAGTGATTATTATTTATTCCCAAATTTGAATAAATATATCCATGGGAATGTAAAGAGCTGACGGCGGCAATAAATGTTTTCAGCATTTTTCATGTAAATGTGTTGTAGTTATGGAGCATTATATTGAAAAATAATAATATATTTAGGTTTTTCATGCCGATAAAGAGAATACATTCAATGTATTCACAACAACAACACCCCTCATAAATACATATTTTCTTAGTTCTTAGTAGTGTTTATTATTAATTTTACATTTTCTTAACTTATGCTAAAACATAACAGTTTATGTGTATGTGTAATACATAAAATAGTTTTCGTGATGTAGATAATTAAACTTCACTGTACTGAAATGTCAACTCAAATGTTAACACAAAGCGGCAAAGACCGCGACCTCATTACTTTATATGTACTGATTGGCCCATTTAGGGTATATCATACGAGCTACCTATAGATTTCTATACGACACCTACTGATCAATTCTTATTCATTCTACCCCACAAATTATTTGTTAACGATCATATAAAAGCCCGCACGGACATTATACGGGTAAAAGTAAACATTTTTTAACGTCTGACAGCGCAGCGGCCATCGGTGCGGATTTATCAGCCGTGCACCGAGTTCAAATCAGCCTTTGAGCACAATGATTTTCTCGCCCGGTGACGCTGTCAAGACCATCCCAGGTCAACAGCAATAAAAACAATTCGAAAATACATATTGGCTCTGGTGTGGCTCGAAGCACGAGTAGTGTTCTGCCACTGGCTATTTGGATAATTAATTATTTGATAAATTAATTATTATTTTAATTATAAATGTGGTTAAAAACTTATTTATAATTAATTACGTGGAGTCTTGGCTCTGATGGGGCTTGGTACACTACTCGTGCTCTGGCGCTGGCTGTCCTTGACTATTCGGATAATTGATTATTTAAGTAATCAATTATTATTTTAATTCTGAAAATAGTTAACACCTGCTTATAATTATACTGGGCTCGAGGCGAGCGTTTGAATCTGTAAAGGGGCCCCTGAAGCCTACACCTGTGGTTGCAAGTCCCAGGCACTGCTACGAGCTTCACATGATTTGAAGAGAGTAGATAATATAAGGTATACCTCCACTTCTGATGTTCGTTCGGTACTTTTACGTGTTTCGGTATGTTTCGGAGTACCCTCTTATTATTTATTTATCACTATATTCATATTTTATGCAGTCTTTATCATCCTAAGTACTCTAAATTTTGATATTGTTTTCTTACAACTGTACATTTAGTAATTTTGACTGAAATGGATAGAGGGACACTTAAAAGAATAATAGAAGGCAATTTTTTTTTTATTTCTTGTCTGTCTGTCTGTCGATATGTATGGTCACATTGTTCTCTGAAAGTACTAAACAGATTTACTTAAAAGTTTCACCAATAGCTTTGTTTTAACTCAACTTAACAATTAAAGTTTCATAAAAATCGGTTCATTAAAAAAAGTTATCGTCATTTGAATGAACTCAAAGTATTAGTTTGCCTGCGAATGTTATATAGCAATCGCGCTGGTTAGATTACTGGCTAAAGAATGCCATTCGAAGCGTCTTGGTTATTTATGACTGTTGATAAAAATATATATTTTTGAAGCACTATTATATAATATTTTATACAATAAAGTAAACAAAATTTAATTGTTAGTGAAGAGTTCATAAATCATAACAGTTAAGTTATTATAGTATTAAGTACCAATTGTACATTTAGCTAATAATATATGTAACTAATTTAAAAACTGTACAGGAGTTAATATGCAATTATTACAGTTATTTTACAAAGAATATTATGAATCATTACCCAAATCAATAATTTAACATCTAAGGCTGTTTCTAAAGCAGTAAATTAAATTATTAACTGACATCAGCACATTTAACAGAGTTTTAAAAAACAGCATAGGTAAAAAGAACGTAATGTTATAAAAATATAAACGTATTATAAATAATTAGCTTTATGTATATTTTATTCATTCGTCGCCCGCGCGCATCCGCAGTTAAACGTGTTACAAGTCGCTCCGTAACTAAATTTTATTTTCTCGAGTTCTAAGCCATCTAAATAAATTAAAATTAATAGTAATCATAATATTCAAGTCAATCAAGTTAAAAATGTAATTAAATTACAAATATTACAATTAGAATTTAATGGATAATAAAAAATCTCAACAAAGAAGATGTTTGCAAGTAAAACGGTGAATCATCGGCAAGCGCTCTTCC
>JAATLQ010033467.1:6928-17991 GCA_013421005.1 Heliconius erato x Heliconius himera | reverse complement strand
TTAAGCCAAGTTTCGGTCATAATTATTACATCGTAATTATTAGCTAGTACATTTAAATAAAAGCTATTTACTTTCGTGCGTAAACCTCTCACATTTTGATAGTATATATTTAAATTGAATTTTGTAAATATGTATTCTCCATTAAGAACAAAAAAAAATAAGATAAATTAAAATAACAATCACAATGTCTCTAGAAAAGTTTTGTCTTTAACTAACTTAGCCTCCGACTTATTATTTTTTCGTACAAAAATTTTTCCTCCTCGTATCCATAAGAATTCATATTTCTTTTCCTTAGCAATCATTCTAGTAGCAGCATGTAACTGTTTATTCACAGGTGATAAATGTTCCATTGCATAAATGGGTTGCTTAGTCGCGAAACCGAGGTGAAACGAATTAACTTTTGAATCCTTATTTTTGTAATTGTACAGTTTAATAGCAGCCTGAAAATTATCACGAACTCTAGGACTTAACATTTTTATAACTATACTTCGAGGTCTCTTGCTGGCAGAATTAAATTTAGCAACCCTGTTATAGTCCAATAGGTCATTATCGGATAGCTGGTACGATACTGTGTTAGCTAATTGATGAATGATGGTCAATAGATTTTCAGATTTGTTCTCAGGCACACAATGTAGTTCAATATTAGAATCACGTGCTCTTTGCTCTATTTCAGCTAAATGGGCAGAAACATCACCCAATTGTTTTTTTAAGGAAGAGTTTTCTGCTGTCAGTTTAGAGATAAGCCTTGAATTTTCCGAATTCCTTTCCAAATGATCATCAAAACCAAAAACAAAAAGTTTACAGACTTGGTAACCTCGTCAAGTTCTACGTGCATTTGAGAATACTTCAAGCCAAGTTTCTTGATATCCTTTTGCATATTACATAGGGACGCGTCAAATTTATTCAAGCAGACTTGTTGCTCTGCGATTTTTTTGTTTATTTCTGCTCTCAATCCGCGAATTTCTTCAAGAATCATATCTTGAAAAGAATTCATATTTGCAGTAGAAGTCCCCGGAGATGCATTGGATGGAATCGGAGAGTCCTTGGGAGAACGTTTACATGTGGGACATATCCATTTACCACGTGGCACATTGACTGTGTCGTTAAGTTTTATACATTCCTGGTGATATTGATTGGAACAGTTGGTTGAAGAGCATTTAATACGCTTCTGTGTTACCAGAATACTTGTAGTACACGATGAGCACAATACCATTTTGACTATTATCACCAAAAAAAAAATGCAAAAAAAAAAGCAATAATAAAATCAGAGCTGGTTTCGAACTCGGCACTTGTGATTGTGTGTCAGCTTTTGCGACCGTCCGACCTCTAGTCCACAGTATGGGTTTACTGTTAATTTAAAATAGACAATTACTGATTCCACAATAATGTTTTTCTTTCTTATTATTGTTCATATGGAAGTAACCACTCAACAAATATTGCAAATACACCGTTTAAATGAGTTCATAGATTTTGTTATAAATTTTTACACATGTAGAAAATAATATTTCTTCACTTTAAGCACTTGTTTTATAGCACTTAGGGTAGGTTATCTTCTAAGGATTATATTAATACTGTTTTTGCACTTGTCCAATAACTATTATCCAGAATACACAATTTTAAACTGTGGAGAACATAAACATCACTGTTAATCCTCCGTTTAAACGCTAAGATCTTTGAAACTACTACCTTACTACTACTTTGTCTTTTTTTATAGAAAAGGCAAATGAGGTGGCGGTGATCACTTACCGTCAGGTGTGAGTCGCCCGATGGTAAGTAATCACTGCCACCTGCCCGCGAGCCCGTGTAACACCAGATGGCTACAGGAGCATTTTAGGTGGAAAGCCTATGTTCCTTTCACAGATCAGTGTGTCCCCAACGATTCGAACGGCTTTATGCGAACAAATGGGCCAAGCTTATACTAGGGTGCACCAGACACGGGAAAAGAACAGTACTCCATATGAAAATAAGAAAGTCCAAAAAATATGGATATGCGGGGATAGTAGCAGTGATAAGCTTTATCAATCGTGGACTCAGAAAGTGGTTTCAAATCCTCACGATTTATCTCCTTAAGCGAAATAATAAAAT
The DNA here is from genome assembly GCA_013421005.1 of Heliconius erato x Heliconius himera. Lineage (NCBI taxonomy): Eukaryota > Metazoa > Arthropoda > Insecta > Lepidoptera > Nymphalidae > Heliconius > Heliconius erato x Heliconius himera. The sequence continues at coordinate 15,906 of JAATLQ010033467.1, read as the reverse complement.
TGCAAAATTATTCGTCTTATAATTATAATAACAAAGCTATAAATAAAGTTAAGATTTGCTAACTTATAGCAAATCTTAACAAAAAATATGAAATAAAAAATAATTATAAAAAACCAAACCCAATAGAGTTCATTATGATAGTGGGAACACCTTCAAATTTTACGGGGTTCCTTTTACAGAATTAATTGGTAAAGGAATTATAGATCCCGACTGTTAATCCTAATGAACTAATGGACTTGTTTTTTTCTTTTAAACCGACTTTTGTGAGAAGGTTCTCAATTGAACTGATTTTTTTTAATGTTACCTCAGAACTTTCGACGAGGTGGGCCGATTTTGATAATTCTTTTTTTTTTTTTGAAAGTTGAAATTTTTATTTGGTCCAGTTTTAAATAATGCCATCCATGCAAAAATCAGATAAATTTTAAATTTGCATTAAGTATGTGCGCAACAAATGAACGACAATTTGAACTTTTTAGTTTACTGTTTGAAGTCGGTTTTTTTTTTGCAACAAAATATTATTATTTTTTTGCAGTCGGGGTTTCGGTTTTTAAATATTTTTTTTAATACGTAATTATTAGTCGAACATTGCTTGCAGATTCTTACTGCGCATCATACAAGTGTGTATTATTCTTTTTCTTGAATTTTAAATGAAATTCACCGCATAATCAAAACCTATAAGGCACTTCCCGTGGACAATTATGAATTTGGCAAGAAGTGAAAACTTACTTAAATGCAAAAACAAAGGAAAAATCCAAAAAATAGAAATTTATAGGTATTTCACATAAAATAATTACAAACGTATATTTGTAGTTATTTTCATGCAAAATAAGTCCATACCCGCAACATTAAATTTCTTAATTTTTTGGCAAGAAGTGAGAACTTATGGAACAAAAACCAAAGCGCGAGTCGAGCTCACCCACCGAGAGTTCCATAAAAAATTGAAGGTCTTGAGCTTTTTCTGAAATTCAGGGTTAACTTAGCCAGAGTCCTTTCATCTGATACCTCACTTACCCTAGCGGCTTTAATATTATTATATTAAAGCCTTAAAAGGGATTTTAAAGCTATTATTTTTTACGATTTAACCACAAATGTATAGTTTTCAGTGTTTTTCCTGAACTAATACTACCTGTAGATGTTAGTTACAAAATTTCATAATTCTAAGTCAACTGAAAGTACCATATGAATCCTGATTAATTTGATAGTGACGAAATACGGCCATATCTGTATTTTTTTAGTAAATATACATTTTTTTTTTCAGGAAATCATGGGCCATAGATCTGTGTATATGGTTTAAATTTCTACTCGATATCTCCAAGTGTTTCTGAGTTTCTATGTAAATATATTAGATATAACAAAATTAAATTGTAAGCTAACACCTTTGTATTATCTATACTAACAAAGCGGAAGAGTTTGTTTGTTTGTTTGTTTGTTTGTTTGTTTGTTTGTTTGTTTGTTTGTTTGTTTGTTTGTTTAAACGCTAAGATCTCTGGATCTACTGGTCCGATTTACTTATTTTTGGTTTTATATGAAAGCTACGTTCTTCAGAAGTGCTATAATAGGCTACATAATATTATGGTGTACGTCTTAGTTAGCCTTAAATAACGAAATAACAATAATAATGAAGGCAATCGAATTGCTTTAAGCGCGTATGCTGCAAATATAGTAAAATATATGTCAGTACATTGTATGGAAGAAATGTTCTATTTTATTAGTTGTAAAAAAAAGTCCGCGATACGGTATATCTATCTCTTTTAAATAAGTGACAATAAGATATTTTGTGACAAAAAAAAAGAAAATTGCAGGGTGCTATTTTAACGTTTTATATTGGATAAAGATGTTGAATCTTATGAGCGAAAGTTATTCCATTATCAAAAATGTTATGTATTATATAATGTACATTTTTTTTTATAGGTGAAGGTAATTTTTAACTGTATCTTTTTTTAACATGCATTCTTCTATTGTGTAACATTGATTCTTTTTCACCGTACAACCGCCTTTGTGTTTTCTCCACACAGGTACTCCGCGAGGTAATATGTGCTCAACTGGCCGGTTCAGAACGCCATAATCAAAGAACCATACCATACCAGATAGACAGATGGACAACAAAGTGATCTTATAAGAGTTCCTTTTTTCCTTAACAGGTATGTAACTAACTCTAAAGAAACCTGAAAATTTATTCCTAAAAATGTATATTATATTATACAAAAAAACATTAAATTATATGTGTAGTTCATTACATACTAAATGAGTATAGTAGGTGGGAAGGAGTAGAAAACTGATACAGAATTCGCAGTGTGCAAGTCGAATTCGCACTTGACCTGTTCTTTTATAAAGTATGATTTATTATAATTATTTTATGGTACACAAAACCGCGTTTTATGTAAGAGAATTAATTATGCTGTGCATTTAGCGAAACTGTTTTTATTATATCATATTATGTAAGTATATCTACTCGAGTACAGTAGAACACTTGTCTGTTTTGGCTTTATTACTAGAGGCACAGCTCGCGACCGTCTACTGCTTTTTTTATTCCTCATAAATCAGGTAAGAATAATTTTATTATATTTAATTTTATTATACCACAAATATACATACTAATATATATTTGTGGTTACATTAATATGCTTTTACATTGTTGTTCAAAGTTTTCCCAAAATTTAAAAAATAATGTTTTTAATAAAATATTTCTTACGTATATTGCAAAAGCTAAATATAACATTTGACCATTTTTATTTTATTAAAGTTGTTTAGTATTTTTTATAGACAGAACCTTGCTTAGGTTGAAATGAAGTCCTGATATTTCTAAATAAGCTGAGATCTTTTAATATCGCTGTTATACCTTTAGCTTCTACTTTAGTATTTTTTACGATTTACTAAAAGTTTCATTAATTATTATATTTCAGTTCCATACGTTGATAATATAAGACACTTGTGTTACTTGCAATAACATTTATTGTTGAAGTAAGTAATCAAAAAATGATTCCAGTGCAAACGCTTCGACAGGTATTTTTAATTTATAAAAACTTTCATAAAAAAACACATAAGTTCAGAGCATTCGTCCCATTTGGGGGGAATGTAAACTAATTTTGTTAAATTTATAATAAACTTTATTATTAGAGCACACGTTAATGCTTACTAGGTCTAATTAACTTTTTTTGCTTCAATTTTAGATTTCAATAATCACTGGGCTAACATTATGTAGTATATCAGATGGCTACATAATTGGTCAGATGTCAGGCATGATCAGCGCTCTTCGCCACGACAAGACAATTGGGATAACTGAAGATGATATTTCTTTGATAGGTAAATATGATTTTGTAAAATGTTTAGTTCTTTGGCCTGGATATTTTAAATATTCACCATAGGATAACCTCTGTATCAGTCATCTTCAAAATTTTTATACTTATTCTTAAATTTATAAAAAAAAATCTAAAAAGTCAAGTGATGATTAGTAAACTTTTGATTGTTCTTGGCAATGAGCACTACCCACAAAAAAATTACTTTCTTTTTATTCTTTGACTTCAATATAATTTATCTTTAAATTTGACGTTTTATTAAATAATAGTTATAAATTATACTGTTCTAATATTTCTTTTTGTTGTAGCTTCCGTTATAAACATAACAATATTCATGGGCGTCGCCTCTTTATCGTTTTTGACAGAAAAATATGGCCGGAAAAAGCTAGTGAATTTTTTATCCGTGTTTATAATACTTCATTGGTTATTGGTGTACTTTGCACAGGATAAAACTACCATTTTGATATCTAGAATAATAGGTGGATTACCTTTTGGAGGAATATTATTGATCACGTATGTAAGTGTAGGTGAGTACGTGTCTCCAAATATTAGGCCTTTAGCTATGAACCTGATGGCTAGCATTGGACAGTCATTGGGCACGGCTACTGGCCATATTTTATGCACTGTTATGCACTGGAGAAATGTGGCATTACTTGGTATTATTCCTACTATTGTATCAGCAATTCTTCCATATTTTTGGGTAGAAAGTCCATTTTGGTTAGCTACTAAACGGAGATTTGAAGAATGTGAGCAATCGTTTAGGGCTTTACGTGTTACAACGGAAGCTTCTGAAAAAGAATTGAAAACTTTAGTTGAAAGTCAGACACACAATTTAGTCAATAATGGAAAATATAATGGATTCCTAGAAATGATAGTAAAATATTTAAGATTATGTAAAGAAAAACGCTTTTGGAGAGCAACGGCCTTGATATTGGTTATTGGAACATACAGAGTGTTTGGAGGTAAAATTCTTATAAACACTTTAGCACTATCTATGTTGGAAGACATCACAGGAACTGACAATATTTTACACTATACTCTTGTAGTAGATGGATTTGTGATTTTGGGTTCAAGTTTGTCCTGCCTATTAATTAGTAGATTTAAAATAAGACCACTGTTATTCATATCTGGACTTATATCCAATTGTGTTCAAATTATTCTTGCAGCTTGTTTTTATTTATGGCCTATAAATGATAATTTCGTAGCTTGGGTTAAAACTTTATTACTTGCATTATATTTTATAACTGTCATAGCAGGTCCCTATGCAGTACTTGAACTAATAATGTTAGAATTAATGCCTTTGGATGGTAAAGCCATTCAAATTATTATATCAAGTGCCATTTTCGGTGTTTTACAGTTCTATCATGTAAAAATTTCAATGAAAATGATACCACTTATTGGATACCATGGAATCTTCCTTATTGATGCTATAGTAATTTGTTTTTGTCTCTTATACTTATACTTTTGTTTACCTGAAACAAGAAATAGAACTTTACAAGAAATTGAATTTTATTTTGTAAACAATTCTTTTGCAACCGACGCTTCTAAGAATATGGCTGAAGAGGAACGATTTTTCAAAGTAATTGAAGAAAATCTAGCGGGAAACGTAAGCTTAAGGAAAATAAATGAAAAATAAAATCTTTAATATATTGTTGATAATGTTAATATGTATCAACATGTCTATATTTACAGTACTATGTGTCAGTACATTGATTCAATATTTTCTAGAACATGTCTTCTAGAAAAAAGTTTAAAATGCTGAAAGGACTCGATAAGTAACAGGTTTACAATAAAAACTAACTAAGTGCGTCCTTAACAAAAGCTTTTAGAGCGTGATGAGAATTTTGCATATATAAAAAATGAAGATCAAGGACATCTGATAAACCATAACAGCTTAGCCAAATTCTAAAAAAATATGAAATGTGTAAAGGAAATGTGTGTGTTAAGGCAACGAAGGTTGTTATATATAATTAACAAACAAAAAAAAATAAGCCATTGTGGCACAATGGGATAGACAGCTGACCTTAATTGCGAAAGTTGTGAATTCGATCTCCATTCAGGGTCATAATTATATTTAAGTATATAGTTTTCATTCCACCGCGATCCCGTAACACGAAGCGTTCGGTTGAATTGCAACACAACAAGCAGTGACCCGAATTTTGGTAAAAAACAGAGAGTAAATTTTATCAAAATTTATATTCATATAAAATATTCCGAAATATTTTATATGAATGTAAATTTTGATAAAATTTTGGCAAATGTATCTCTATGCAAATAAGTAGATGTAAATATAAATATCCTTTTAAGTGTATTTAAATTATATTCATATAAACAATATGTGATACGAGTAAGTAATATAAAATAAACATTATGAAATATATTAAAATATTTTAAAATAAAAACGTACTTGTTTTTCTTACACTTCATTTTAAAGTTTAGTTAAAGGAAGCAGGAAATTTACAATAAACTAATAATCACGTTACAAGATGATTAAAAGATAACAATTATAAACTTTATGCTTGGTGGAAATAATAATAAATAAATTGTTGCTCTTGGAATTACAATGATGGCAGTTTTGTCCGGATATTTTAAATCTCTTAAACCTTCTTATATTGTATCTAAAATGATGGACTGTAAAAGGCAACGCCATCAAAAACATCCTGTAAAAAAACCCAAGTCTCGCAGCTCAGCCTTTCTACCGTAAAAAATTGTGAGATCCATGTAATACCAAGTCGGTTAATCTATTTAGTCTCTACTTAAAGGACCTTCTGTCTTAAGTTATTACATAAGTTATTATCATGAAAATATTAAAAATATTTTACGTTTTAAACAAATAGATCGACGTGGACATCGCATGAAAACACAACCTATCGAAAGACATAATAGACATCATATTCGGAAGGACTCTGGTGAGGAATTCGGTTGCTGGCCCGTCGTGCTGTGTAGTGTGATACATACAAATAATCAAAACATGCGATGTCCAAGTCGATCTATTTGTTTAAAACGTAAAATATTTTTAATATTTTCATGATAATAACTTATGTAATAACTTAAGACAGAAGGTCCTTTAAGTAGAGACTAAATAGATTAACCGACTTGGTATTACATGGATCTCACAATTTTTTACGGTAGAAAGGCTGAGCTGCGAGACTTGGGTTTTTTTACAGGATGTTTTTGATGGCGTCTCACTTCTTTTTGTAGAGTCCTACTTTTTAGTACCTATCTACACTTATTATTTTCTATTATACAGTAATAATGATTCATTAACTGCATATGTAACCTTGTAATCCTATACATTTATATAGGATTACAAAGTTATTCATGCAGTTGGTGTATTTGGAAAACTGGACCGAAATTCCAAAATATTTAAGTTTTCCCATGATTAAGACACTAAACTCTATTTGTATTCTAAATTTGAAGCTTCTATGTCTGCTAGAAGTGCCTTGGACTTTTGATGATCGGTGAGTCAGTCAGTGAGTGACAAAATTTAGAAACTTTAACAAGTTGTCATTCTTAAACTACTGGTTCAAATTGATTAAAATTTTAAATATACCGTGTTTATATAATGCCTGATTAGTTACTGAAAATTCAGGTTTCTTGTTTTATCCACAACGAAATTATAGAGGGGTCGAAAATCGCCTGAATTGCTTCGAGAAAAGTATGGTACGGCCGTGCCGCTTTTTTTTGCTCGACTTGGCGGGGGCACTGCCGTGCCCCCAGATTACAATCTACAGTTAATTGACAGTATATCAAATGCATTAGATACATTGTGCATTTACTAACATTATCCCTTATCCTATTAAATAATAGGATAAGAAAAGAACTTTTAAGAAACAAAAACAATATAATATTATAGCATAAAAAAGAGACAAATCGAGATGGACTACCAGGAGTTTATTACGAAGTTGATTTATACCTACAATATTTCTGTAGAACAAAATAAAATAAACCAAAAGCAAAAAAGAAGGTAAAACGCAAAGAGAGATTGAAGATATTATATGTTTATTGAAGGATACAGACCCTGAGTGCATTCCTGTTTTCGTGGCCAGGGATTTGCAAAAGTTACCGCCGGTTACCTTTGATCATGTGGACGTTACTAGTCTACTAAAAGATATTATTAAAATGAAGTCTGACATTGCACAGTTTAAGGAGTGTTATGCATCAAGTGAAGAAATTAAATTATTAAAATTGGAAATTGATAAAATAAAAAATACATCAATTGCGAATAATCAAACTATGACTGTAAAACATGCATCGCCCAAAATTTGCTCGCAGCCGCCTAAAAATTATATCCCTGAGGGTATATCTTGTGCAAGCGAATCAAAATCTACCCCCGCAGTCGAAGCTCAGAGCAACGGTCATAGGCCGTTACCGATGAGTCATCAGCCTAACGAGTTGCAAGCGACCGGACACACGGCACTCGCGGCTAACCATAATACAATAGCCGATATCGTTCGTTCTGGCAAGTGGAAGGAATATGATACCAGCGATTAATGGAAATTAGTTCAAAAAAAGAAGCTACGGAATCGATTTATCGGGAAAACCGGGAAAGCTAAGACGGAATTAAATGAAAAAATTAAAGCGGCTGAGATTAATGTACCAATTTATATTTACAACGTCTCAAAGGAGGTGGCAGTGTGTCACGTTAAAGAATACATTGAAAAGAAATCCAACGTTTGCGTCACTGTAGAAAAAATTAATATGAGAATGCAAAAAGATTATGATTCCTACAAAATATTTGTACCTAAACACAAGCTTGACATGTTTATGAATGACGACTTTTGGCCAAATGGAGTATCTTATCGACATTTCGTCGACTTCGTGCCTAAAAATCGTGTAATAAATAAAATACATAATGATGAGTTGCAAAGCTAATAAATTACAAAGCAATTTCGAGCATAAATTAATTAGTTTTAATTGTAAAAGTTTTAAGAGGTCTATTGAAGGCATAAGATCACTTTGCCAGTCATGTGATATTATAGCCCTGCAAGAAACATGGCTCTTGCCCCATGATTTGTCTTTACTTAACACGGTGGACGCGAATTTCGAGTACACAGGAACGTTGGCGGTGGATGTTTCGGCTGGGCTGCTCTGCGGCCGTCCCTATAGAGGTGTGGCTATATTGTAGCGTAAAAGTGCGTTTGATATGGTGTCGGTAATAGATTGTGATAATGTTCGGATTGCGGCCATCAAATTAACTGTAAGTACTCGAACTATAGTGGTTTTTACTGTTTATATGCCGACTTGTTGTCAGGAAAACTTACCGGTTTTTACGGAGTGTTTAAGTGCAATAAGGTCTATAATGGAAATAGAGGAGAACTTGGGTGTTGAATCTTTTTATATTTTAGGAGATTTTAACGCTCACCCTAATGAGTTATTTTATAAGGAAATGATTAACTTTTGTGTTGAGCAAAATTGGTTGTGCGTGGATGTTAACAATCTGGGAATAGACTCGAATACGTATACATTTATAAGCGATGTGCACGGGAGTGTAAGGTGGTTGGACCATTGTTTAGTTACAGTATCAGCAAGTAAGACAATAAGCAATTTGTATGTAAAATACGATGTATACTGGTCGGACCACTTTCCACTTGTGCTTGAATGTAATTTATTTAATGTAAAACCTAAAACTGTATTACCTAATTGTGGGCATAGTAATGATCAAACTAGAGTAATATGGGG
>JAATLQ010033466.1:0-17986 GCA_013421005.1 Heliconius erato x Heliconius himera | reverse complement strand
CGATTTCGAAATGAGGCGTGTGCGGCGGTGTTCCTTTGATAGGTTTATGTGTGCGTGCGTCGTCCTTACAAATGGCGTTTTATTTTAAAATGACAATTTTATTATTTATTTTGTTTGAAAAAATAACTTTTTCATTTTTGGAAATTTATTTTTTTCTCATTTATATTAAGCTTTTATAGAGTAGTTAAAACTGTGGTTTCATTTAATGTGGTGCTTACACTTCCACCCTGTATATTTAGGCATAAAAATCGATAAAGTACATACATAGATTAATGCAACAAAAACTAAATAAAATAAAAATTATTAAAATAACGAACATCCAATATTTTTTGTTTGCATTTTTAACATTTTGATGTTTGACTTAGTATTTCTTTAGCTTCACGCTGTATCCCGCATATAGCGGGGTAGGCAGAGCGAACCTAGTGTTAAGACACTCTGTTCTCAACGCACCGTGCAATTTTCCTGACATTGAGTGTTGAGTGGCGAAACTCAGCGCCTTGCTTTGTCTTATTGGCAGAGCGAGAAGATAAAAGTAAATCATTATTTAATTCATCAACCTTCGTGTTTAAAGTGAGATCGCCTCTAAATAATTTCTTTATATTTTTTGATAACGTTGATTTCATACGACCTAATAATTCGTTATCTTAGAACAAAGACGATTTTAACAAATAAAAAAAAACTGTAACTTTATACAAATACTGTGTAACTGTATACAAATTCTTTTTTTTAGCTTCGCGTTGTATACGAGAGGAAACCTGAGACCCTAATGTGTGAGACACATCGTTCCCATTAAGATACTTCCGTTCCTGACTTTCCGCTAAATTCGTGTTCAGCGGCGGAAATAAACGGTGCCCTTAACGAGAAAATAAAAAAAACATACCCCGAGTGGGAATCGAACCCACTATCCGACGGAATTCCGGGTTCTTATTATTTTTTTCGGTATTTAAATTATTTTCGGTACTAACAGTCTTTAATCTAAGATAACGACAAATAATTACATATCATATTGTTAAAATAAATTCCATTCGCGTTAAGTATATTTAAAGGTGTGAAATAAAGAGTTTTTTTATTATTAAAATAATTAACTCTTTTGATGTTTTATCAAATGATATTAAAATAAAACAATTATATTTATGAATATTTTCTTTTATTTTAGACATAATAGGCACATATTAAAATTATCTGTCCTCCATTTTCTCCATATACATGTATTTCATACATTACATATAATCTATGTTGATTTTAACATTTAACATTTTTAATATCCTATTCCACAATTAGAAATGCAAAATATTTTTTTAGATAATATATAAAAAATTTGAAGGACATCTTTTGGAAACCGATGGAAACACTAAACCACGTCGAAATTTATAAAAATATATGAAGATACTAGCAACATAATAAAGTTGTAGTGCGATGAGAACGTCCCGAACCCGCGTCTCTTGGGAGGCCGTTAAAGGGCTCTGTTCATTAAGCCATGAACAGAGCCCTTTAACGGCCTCCCAAGAGACGCGGGTTCAAATACTGCTACGTTCAATTTTTTATATGTGTTCTAAAGAATGGAAAATCAAAACTGAGGCCGCCATGATTGTCTCCAAGAGAGATATAAACGCACAAAATCATTGTAGGTACAAAAAAGTAAGTTAATACAAGCACCCACGCGCGGCTTCGACTGCTTTATATAAAACAAAAACATATAAATGTGGTGAAAGTAGAACAAACATCTAATCTCATAAACATTCACATTTTATAATATTAGGATGGATAGGATAGTATAGTATTTAAAATCGTATAGACATCACTTTACTTAAAACTGGCATCTAAATAACCCAGAAAAAAAAGTGGAGAAAACAGTGACATTAAAAAAAATATATTGAACAAAATACAAAGATCAAAACACATTTACCACTCATAAACTACAAAAACATTTTTTTTCTTTCGATAAAACATTAAAAGCATTCATTTATTTTTACACGAAAAATTTTGAATACCATTTTTATTGATAAAACATCAAAAGCGTGTAATCTAATATAAGCTTTATTCCCATACAATTAGAGTTCATATTTATTAGTTAGGTCTGTCAGTTCGCTGTCACTCAAGTTTTCAACTGCTTTACAGTGCGACAGCATGTTGTTTAACACTGAAAAATGAAAAAAATATGGATATTAGTAAAGGATTTGATGCCATTATGGTTGTGAGTTCGATGGTCGTTCGGGGGAATGATATATATTTGTAAAATCTCCTATGTAACTAAACAAATAATATTTTTTAAACATTAGGCAGTGCATGCAGAATGAAGCGTCTTAATTCTATGTCTGTCTTAAATATACAACAAATTCTTAAATAAAAAAATATCATAAAATAAAAGAATCTACTACTCAGCATAAAATAGTTCTTTATAAAAGTATTTGTAATAATAGTTTTTAATTTCTGGGTTTGATTCCCGCCCGGAACAACTATTTATTTTAATTTTCCCGATCCAGTAACAAGACAAATCACGGCGTTGAGTTTCACCACCGAAGGTACCGAGGGTAACCATGCATCTTACTGCGAGACTGGATTCTGGGACTGCAAGATTCGCCTACCCTGCTATATATACATAGTGGAAGCGTCAGCGCTCCTTTTACGAGAACAGCATATAAGGTAAAATACTTTAAACCCATACCTAAAGAAATTAATTAAGATACCTCAACAGTTTAAACGTAGGATTTTTTTTTTCATTTTACGATGTTTATCCATAAATGTATTTAATGTGACGCAGTTACGCATAGATACCAATAATGTAAACAAAAATACTACTAAAGGTTAAACAACTTTGAACTTATCGCTAATATCTACGACTCTATTTCGGAATGAGGCGTATGCGGCGGTTTCCCTTTGATAGGTTCTTGACAAATGACATTTATTTTACAACGATAATTTTATTACTTATTTTGTTTGAAAAAAAATCACTTTTTCATTTTTGGGAACAAAAATAAATAAATTGTATTAGGCTTTTATAGAGTAGTTAAAACTGTGGTATTATTTAAAGTGGTGCTGACAAAAACACTCTGTATATGCGGGATAGTGCGTGAAAAACAAAAAACTAACACTCACATTTCTTATCGTCGCTCGTTAAGAACATCGCCAATGCGGAGAATCTCTTCACTCTGCATAGTGACTTCAAATACGCAGTTATTGTTCTATGTCTAAATTTCTCCTTATTATTGTTTAACGTGTATATAACTTCCGATAAAACATCACTTTCGAGGGCGTTCTCGAATATTGACGGTAGTTTTGATGGATTTATTATCTGTGAATAAATGAAATTTCATAAAAAAAATATTTAAAATAAATAAAATCAGTTTCACGCTGTATCCCGCACACAGCAGGGTAGGCAGAGTTGAGTGGCGGAATTCAGCGCCGCGCTTTGTCTCGACACTAGAGCGAAGTAATGAAAATAGAAATGTAAATAAATATTTCATTTCCTCGGGTGGGGATCGAACCCACAACCCGTCGATTTTACAGTTACACTTTGTGCCCCTGCGCCATGACAAATAAATAATAAACATATTTGATGCCACCGTGGTGCTGTAGCACTGCATGTGAGTTTAAAACGCGATATGCGGTGTGGATTCGATTCTCATTAGGTAGCGCGGCGTTCAGTTCCGCCAACCTAAACACGCAATGTCACAAGAATTCGGCAGACAGTGTGCAGCGGAGTGTCTCAACGTGCTTAGCCTTGTTACCAGAGCGAGAAAATAAAATTTCAAATATTTAATTTCTTCGAGTGGGAATGGAACCCACGACCTGTCGCGCTTCCAGTTGTACGCTCGCGCTCCTGCACCGCGACTGGTCTCTATTAAGGGGCCGTTCGAGTAGTACGTAAGCAAATTTTTTACAATTATTGACACCCCCCCCCCATGTCATTTCATCTCATCTCATCTGTCATCAAAAATAAGCAATCCTCTTATAAATATTTCATTGAAAACGTCACGACCCCCCCGTCCCCCTACAGTGCTTACGTAATACTTGAACGGCCCCTAACATAAAAAAAATAAACACGGTGTTTGTTTGACAAAGTACTATTTTTAATAGTGACCGTAAACGTTGCCATGGTAACGCGTATTGTATGCTCCAAAAGATCCTCTATAATAATAAATAATGAATACTTACACTTAAATAATCACTTCTTGCATGATCATTCCCTTTCAAATACTTCCAATCTGACATGAACTGTACACTGTTCATAGGTGGTACAAGGTTCAAATCGTTAGGTATAATTTCATAGGGAATGTCATTTTTGTTTGAATCGTTATCATTATTATTAGTATCGTTATAGTTGGCCATTTCTAATATTTTCATTTTTTGCTTTTCTAATAGGGTACGACCTAGTGGTATTTCTTGTATTGTGACGTGTTTTAGAGCTCTCTGCAATTAGAAACAATCAAAATTAATAAATTTATTTTATAGATAAATTTTTAATAAATTTAAATCCATTAAGAAAATCAAAATAAACAATCTTTTTAACTATTCTCAAAGAAAGAAATCATAAACTCCATAGTCTTATTTTTCACACAGCGGGATAGACAGATGGAAGGTAGTGTTAAGACACTTTATTTCTATTAAGATACTTCCATCTTTTACTTTCTAGAGAATTCTCGAGGCATTGCGTGTTAAGTGGCGGTACTCAACGCCGCACTGTGCGTAATTAGCGGAGCAAGGATATGAAAATGTTAAATATTTAATGCCTCCAAGTAGGAAGTCAAACCCACAACCGCCGCGTTTGCAGTCGCAAGCTTGCGCAGGAGCACTTCGCCACGGCGGCCTCTAATACATAAATTAAGTAACTTTAAAATTGTAAGAAATATATTTTTTTACATTTTTAAAATGTTATTCCACACTTAGGAAAGAAAAATACTTATTAAGAAGCAAATTACTAAAGGCTATCTGACTGTAAACGTAACGGTTGTAGTTTCAATTCCCACTTAGAGAAATTGTTTATATACGTTTTTTCCCCACCCTGGAAGAGAAGGCGCGGCGTTGAGTTCCGCCACACATTAAGCAATGTCTTTTTTTATAATAACCTTACCTTAGATCTCAAGTGCGGTGGTTTCTTAACAGGCCGTATAACTGTTATATTTTCATTGTGACCGTTCCGCCATTTCTCCGCCGCGCTCATTTCTCTCTTAGTTTCCTCTATTTCGACTATTTTTGGTTGTGTTTTTGGTTTTACTATCGGTTTGGATTCGGTTGTCGGTGTGGTTGCCGGTGAAGATTTTGATTTTGACTGTAAGATGGAATTTTAAAAATTAAATTACAGTAATATATATCAAAACAATTTCAGTTTAAGTAGTTTTAATATTTATTTATACATAGTAGGGTCGGCGGAGGGAACCTGGGAACCTAGTGCTTGCGCTCCAACTTTTTCCGCCGAACTCTGAAAGTATTCCGCAAGTCCCACTCCGAAGGAGTGGAATATTAAATATTTTTATTTTCTCGTTCTGGTAACAAGACAAAGTGCGGTGTTGAGTTCCACCACTCCACACACAATGATTGAAAATCGGGCAGTGCGTGGCGAAAAAATTGTCTTAAAAGTTTAAAGTTCTTCGATTTACCCAGCTTTATGAGAGAAAAACATATAAAGCTAGAAAAAAATAAAAATAAACTTACCCCTTTAGTACCCATTCTAGTTTTAATCGCCTCCAATTGCTTCCTAGCGGCCGCATTGTGAGGTTCCAGCTTCAGTACTTCGTTTAAATCGTGTGAAGCGGATCTTAGTGACCCAAGTCTCTCTCTGGCCGTGGCTCTACGTTGTAACGCCTTTACGTAGGTTGGGTCTAGGTTTAGCGCTTGGGTACAGTCCGTTTCCGCTTGGTGTAAACTAAATAATTTAAAACCAATGACAAATAGTTAAAGAACCAATATAACACGGCTAAGATCCATAAGCATATATTTTCTACTTTGAACAAATATTTTCGTGTAAATTTTGTTTTTTTTTTAATTTTTCAGGGCAAATTTTGTTGTAAGTCAAATTTACTGTGGTGGACATCAGACCATTCTGGGGTGGACACGGCTCATCCGTCCTTCCCCCTTCCTACGCCCATGCTAAGATCGGGAAAATATTGTACAAATCCAAAAAAAAAAATAGTTCAAACCAGTTTTCTTGCAGTCCTAGTCTTCACAGCAAGTATATGAATGTAATGCGTAAAGCGCGGCGTTGAGTTTCGCCAAAAAAAAACCACCCGGTATTATTCCAATTCACCTTACTATCCCTAATCGCATTTTACTTTAATACCTAAATACCTAAATATAATCTCAAAAAAAAAAGAAAGAACAGAGCCGAGTCACTAAGCCTCTAACAACACCCACCTATCCTTCTTCAAGTAACAAAGTCCTCTGTTAGCGTAATAAATGGCGTCATCCTTAACCAATTCTATTGCACGATTGTAACACGATATTGCTTCATCCCATTTCTCTTGCTTCACGAAATTATTACCCTGAAATCATATAAAGAAATTAATAAATAAAAATAGTTTCACGTTGTTACCCGTGAAGGCGGAGGGAACCTAGTTCGTTAAAATACTTTGTTCCCTATTCAATGTCCAATCTTCGAGACGTTACATGTCGCGTGGCCGAGCTTAATGCCTCGTTGTCTTCAATTCATTCCTACAAGTGGGAATCGAACCCGTTTACGGTCAGACGCTATGCCGCTGGGCCACGACGGCTTCAATAAAGAAATGTATTGTTTTTATATGAAACTAGCTTTTACTCGTGGCTTCATACTTGTAATAACCCCGCATAGTATACGATCATGGCAATTTCTAAATGGTAGAGGTAGCTCTGGCCGAAGGTACAGAACATTTTTTAAATAAAACGCACAATGAAGAATGCGTAAGGAAAAGTTTTACGGGCGAGCGGACGAAAGTTGAAAGGGGGATATTAAGTCAGAGAAGATAGAAAGAGAAAGACTCCTCTCGTATATTACTGTAGGGACAAGAAAAAGAAGCACGAGCACTCATTTTCTTTGTATTTTTCTCCCATAACTAGTTACGTTTCACAATGGGAAAGTAATCAAATATCAATTATGTCGTCTAAAACACATAGACAGGAAGCAGGAAATTAAATGTGTTAAATAAAAATTATATAAACATAGCTGCTGAATGACGTTTTTGAAGTAAACTCCTTTTACTCTGTAAAATGAATACAATTATGCAACATAAAAATGAAATTAAAAAAAATATATGAATATATGAGTACAACATTTTTTTTAGCTTCACGCTGTATCCCGCACATAACAGTGTAAATAGAACGATCTTGGGAATTAGGTTCCCCAGGTTCGTTCTATTTACACTACTAAATCTCTGCATCCCAATTAGGACAACTCCATTCCCCACTTTCTGTCGAATTCTGGAAGCATTGCGTGTTGAGTGGCGGAAGTGAAAGCCGCACTTTGTCTCGTCAACAGAGCAAGAAAATGAAAATATTAAATATTTCGTTTCCCCCAATGGGATCTGAACCCACAACCTGTCGGCTTTATTCACATGTTTGTCCACCACGACTGGCCTCTTTTATTGTCTTAAAATAAACACAAAAAAGTAATTTAAATGTCAGGTAACAGCCACTTAAGTCAATGGTTAAAGGTTCAATTCTAATACAAATATAACAAAAAAATCTAATTAAATCAGATTCACGCTGTATCCCACATGCAGCAGAGTAAGCAGAGGAAGCCTAGTGTTAAGACACTCCACTTCCCAGATTCCGCCGAATTAGGGAGGCATTATGTGTTATTTAGCAAAACTCAACACAACATCAGAGCAAAGAAATAAAAATATACAATATTTAATTTCTTCAAATGATATTTAAATTCTTTGAATGGGAATCGAACCCACAAACTGTCATATTTGCTCACATGTCAAACACTTGTGCCCCTCAGCCAAACTCGCATCCAACAACAAATGTCTTAAGTACAAATTGCATTCATTTTTGTTTTGTTGAAATTAATTTTTATTCAACACAATAATCATCATAATTTTTACTTGTGCCTGATATAAAAATTGAAGTACACTTATATATCTCTAATTTGAATAGCATTTCTGTTGTCTGTGTGTGTCATTTCTGTTTTTTTTGTAACATTTTTGTTTTTAATAAATAAATAATTTAAATATATAGCACTTTATTTAAAAGTCACTATTGATTATAATAAAACTAAGAGAAATATCAAAGAATACTACAAAGAAATATATGCTTAAATAAAACAAACCAATAGTTGATTACTGTTGGTTTGTTTTATTTAACTTAACATTTAAATACAGTAAATTTGTTACCAGTCATTTTATTGGAACTATCACCAAGTGGTTCAAAGTTAGTGTTAGTTTATGTATGCATATTGAGATACAGAATATTTTCAGTTTATATTTTAAAATTAAATTGCTGTATCTGGTAATAAAATTAATTACGATAATCTTAGAAACCCCCTATTAATTGCAAATACGAGATTTTAGTTCAAAATTTAATTCCTGCATAATTTATTTTTCAAAGTCTTCTAAATATTATTTTATAATAGTTTATTCGCTCTGGTGAAAAGTTACATTTTTTTAGATACCACAAGACTGTTTTCTGGTGTCAATGTGTGCAATTTTATAACTATGAAAATATAATTATAAAAATCATTTCGTCAATATCTTCAAATTGAAATCATAATTATATTTACTTATAATTATAAACTGATCCTAATAATTAATAATAATATTGCTTACAATTTATAAATTAAGAAAATAATTTATGGTATTTTTGATACTCATAAATTGAACATGACCTATAAATTAACCTTTTAAATGATTTTTTTGCTTTTTATCTCACGGCTCTGAGAATAAAGTACAGTTGCAATGTCTTATTAAACAGCCAAAAAGTGAAAAATAGTGTCTTAGCTACACTTAATGTACCAACAGTAGTAAATCTGCACAGCCATCTAGTGCTAATTCAGTCAGTACTGTAAAACAAATAAGGAAAACACATTTTCTTACCCTCTCTTTCTCATACTGTGCTTCTTCTCTTAGTTTCTCTAGTTTAGCAGGTTGACTCTTCTTGCTATCAAGGGACACGGGGCCCATGTCTGCCATATCAACCTCTTCACATGCTTTGTCCTGTAAATTTGTATTTAATCTAATGAACAACAATTTCAGAAACTTTAAGTAAAAGAAATAAAAATATGCAATTAATGGTTAATACTTTTAAATTTAAAGCTATTATAGAAGTAATTATATATTATTTAAAATACTATATGCTATAAATATATTATTAACAGAAAATAGAGGGAATTACAAAATATACACATTTTTACAATATTTTACACATAAATAAATATAATTTACAATGGATTACTGCGGGTCCACTATATTTTAAATATATTCAATAAATAAATGCTTATTTTTCAGTATCAGTGCTGGAGTTTAAAATGCAAAAATATGTATACAATATACAATAAAAACTTGTACTTTTATATTGATGCAGTATGCTTCCAAACCAAAAATTCCAGGACAATCAATGCCGGGATCCATTCAATAATCAATTTTGATGACAAATATTGGTAACAAACATAATCCAGCACTGATGCTGACAATTTATATAGCACAATACATGCAGATACTTATTAAAAATAAAAGTATGTATTGATTACAAATCTGAATCTATGCATTGCTTATTTTCTACTCAAAAAGTCAAGTTAACAAAGATAGGATTGGCTATTACTAAATTTACTGTACCCTGTTAAATGCAGCATATAAAAATGAAGAATTATTAGTTAATGAAACAAATTAAAATGTTAGTTTTAACAAAAAAAATTAATGTTATTTTACATACCACATCAAACTTCTCCCAAGCAGTGTAATCAGATGATGTGATCCTTTTCTCTTGTTTTTTCTTGTTTTGAGGTCTTTCTTTCCTTTTGCTCCTCACTGGCGGTAGTTCCTATAGTTCCCAAAAGGTCTCAATATTAATATTCCTGATATCCTCAAGCAACGCCCCGATGTAATACAATAACAACAAAAAAAGACCGATACCGGTATGAAACAACATTTGCGATACTGATATTACTAAATACATACTGAATTACGAGTGAAACGACACTAATAGTACACCACTGCTATTTATTTAAGACACTAAGTTGAAATGTTATTGAGTTTAAACCTGCTCAAAGTCACCGTTAAGCGCGGCCTCTTTACGTTTCATCTCAATCTCCCAGTTTTGTAAGTCGGTTAGATAGGTTTGCAAACTCTTAACATTGTCCCGAGCTTGCTTTTGTATATCAAAAGCTTTGTCCATTTTTATTAGCACGAAAAAAAAAGGATTTCTTTACCTGCTAAATCGATAGTAAGCAGTTGTCAACCTCAACTGTTTTCACGTTGTCATGGCGCTCGATGCGTTCGGAAATCTTTAAAGATTAAATTAACTTTTGTGTGTTTATATGTAATTTAGAAGAAAAAGTGAAAAATATTAAAATTTTATTAAATTTACACACTATATTATCATTTTTATTGGTGATGCACATAATATTAGATATTAAATTTATCTAAATCTAAGTTAGTGTAATATAACACGCATAGATGCCGCCACTAGTTTTGTAAAAAAAAATGGTGGTAAAAAACAAAAAAAGTTCTCAATTTATAAGAGTAAAATATATTTATTATTTAGCTAATAATTAATTATTTAAATGGTCTGCAATCTTTGGTAAGTGCATTAAATTCTAAATATTTCACAAAATATTTTAATTATCATATATAGATATTTTAAAACTATAATTTTCTACATTTTACAAATGTTATGTAAAATATATCGAGAAATTAGAAACCAAGCTTATCATTAATCATTCTTTAAAAAACAATAATGGAAATGGACACATTGGACTTAGCTCTTAAATTTCGTAATCTAGATTTGTTCAGCCCACACGAGAGTGATAAATCTATTACGTTTAAATTTTTATTGTACCATTTATAAAGTACGACTAAGTAGTGACTAACATATTGTGATATAACTTACTCTTCTCACTTAATATATTTAAATACCTATAGACTTTCGAAACTTTATAAATATATATTGTTATTAGATATACTGATACGTAAGTTACTGAGTATTAACTATAAAGGTAGGTAGTATTAAGTAAGTACTTAAAAATTAACCATAAAAGAATTACAATAATAAATTGTAACTAAATTTCTGTGTTATATTAGTTGTATAATGTTTGCCGTTGTTTGGCCGTATTCCGCCATCGGCACTTTTTAACCCTACTGCAGGAGGGTACGCCAAACCACCACCACCACCAAAGGAAGTCTTATCCTCAGCCTCACATCCTTATTTATGGGTAGCGTTAGTCACTTAAAATTAGGTTATGTAAGACCTACCAGCTCGTTTGCCTTCTACAAAGTAATAAAAAATAAATGCAAATATTTATCCAAAATTAAAATAAATTAAATCAGCTTCACGTTGTATCCCGCACACTGCAGGGTAGGCAGATGGAATTTAATGTTAAGACACTCCGTTCCCCACTTTCCGCCGAGTTCTAGAGGCATTGCTCATTTATCGTTTGAAAATATTGAAAAATTTATATCATCACGCAAGAGCAACAATAAATATCGGTTTCTAAACAACACATAATATTTAACTATGATCCAAACGAGTAGTAAATACTTTACTACTTAAGTCATTCGGCTATAAATATCCATTCACATTCAAACAGATTATGACAGGCCTAAGGCGATAATTTTCTACACCTAATTTAAAAACAGTGTTAGAAACATAATTTCATAATTTATACTAAGTAAAAACATAATATTATTTTCACGGGTTCCATTTTAGAGCTATAAAGATGTAAGATATTGTATAGTGGAGTTACGGAGCTCAACGCCGCATTAACCTAGACATATAAACGCGATTTTTTAAGATATATATAGTTTTTCATTGAGTTTATCAATATTAGCTGGTATATTCTATCATGCTCTAAATCATCGTCTTTTTCTCAATTGTGCAATGAACTTTAAAACATCATTATAAAGAAACCTGCCTAAATATCTGTCTTGAAAGGTTCACTAAAATATCGTCCTAAGTACTTTATGATATTTTAATAGTGTTATTTAGGATCATAAACAAGAATGATCATTTAAGATCATCCTCTCTTGTTGTTTAATTGCACGCATGGAATTCCAATTAGTATTATAATTTGTTTATTATATCAGGTTCACATTATTCCGTATAGAGGTAGAGAGAGCCTAGTGTCATGGCACTCCATTTTATGCTTTCTGTCCCAATTCGAGACATAGCGAGATATACTTCTGAAACGATATTTGTTATAATTATATCAGTAAGTATCGTCCTGCGAGAAACTATGGCTAGATTAGAAAGCTGTTGTGACTTGTGTTTGCTCCGTAAAAAGGTAATAATATACATGTATTTTAACTTAAATACAAGTGCACAAAAGTGCGAGTCAACGCGGCGGTTGTCATTTCCACTTAGGAAAATAATTATTGAATAGAATAATAAATCTAGTGTATTTAAATGATTATAAACTATATACTATAATTATACTACAAATAAAATGCCGAATATAGACTTACTCAGTTCTGGTCTGGAGGCTGGAAAACTATGATTTTTTTTATTTCACGCTTTATTCCAGATACATTTAGTCTCGTATCTATAAACGGCTCTCAACTCTGGGATCGATCTTGAAATGCCGTTTTTATGCATAGATTGTAATTTAGTCTTATTACCTCGCTACTTTTCCTCGCTCTGGTCACGAGGAAAATAACGGCGTTGAGTTCCACCACTAAACGGAAGTGCCTTAATAAAACTAGTGTAAAATCGAGAACGGAAGTGTCTCTATAGGGAACCGGGTGTCTAAACACTATGTTCTCAGATATTTTGTACCTACACTACAATGTGATGCAGCGTAAAGCTTTTAAAAAACCTGTAAAATATATTGCTAGATTTACCTTCGAACAACTACTCAATCTACTGATTTTTTGATTACTCCCGATACAATTGAATGGCGTTGATGAGTTGTTATTTTTTTATTGGCTTTATTTATACTAGGCTTACATTGTGACTTTCCCTATTTTTAAACATATTTTTTATGGAGTTAAACTCAGATTTGCATATCTGAGTGTTTCAGTATCTTTAGATGTCTTTAAGCTGAGTTCTGTAAAAGGAGGAGGTAATCAAATCGACTATTTTTTATGTTTTGTAACCTCAGTACTTTGGACTAGGTGAACCGATTTTGACGGTTCTTTTTTATTTCAAAGCTGGTGCTTCCCGTATTGTCCCATTTTAATTTGGTTCTGACAATGTTATCCATGAGAAAATCATCATAATCATAAGTCTTAAATTTGCATTAAGCATGTGCGCGACAAAAGGACGAATACGGCAACCGAACCTTTGATACAGACATGTTCTAATTATACTACGCCACCTTTTTTTTTAATACACATAAAGTAACGGTGTTAAGTTCCGCCACTTAACACGTGACACGTCTCGAAAATTGGGCGGAAAGTAGCAGATAGACTACCAACACTGCTATGTGCGGGATACAGCCTGAACCTATATGTAATCTGATCTTGATATCAATATTAAAAGAGCAAACATACGAACAAACAAAAATATTACTAACATTTAAAATTATCCATATTATCTATATATACCGCAAAAAATATATAAACTAATAAAACAAATACTCCATAACGAATCCCAAGGACGGTGTTTGATATTTATAAACAATAAAACTAAATATATAATAGTTAACTAAAATTTTGATTGTTAGTGAGATCAGATTTATAGTAATAATTGCGGTTATTCTCTTCTATGGCCACAGTAGTTTGTTCTTAAAAAAAATTGGAATAGATCTTGAAAATTGGTTCTTAAAAAAGATAACTATACAAGATTATTTCAATTTACAACTATAAAAAAGATTTTGATTTATTGAATTAAATTTAACATCGTGCTTTTAATGATTTTGCATATTATGTGTCGGAACCGAACGCCACGTATATAGACTAAAGTCTCGATGGGAGATCGAAAGTATGAATTTTAAATATAAGCATACCTCCAGATATCTCCTACAATATTGCCTTGAAGGCTTAAAAACCTGTAGTAGGTATTTTAAATACTTTTTAAAAAACATTTAAAAAATTCAACGTTACTAAGGGCAGAGTGTTGGACTGTGTCCAAGACTCTGCCCTTATTCAATGCGGGTTCAAATCCCGCTACATCCAATTTTTTATATGTTTTCTAAAAAGTATTTTTGTTTCCTAAGTGTGGAATAATACTTTAAAAATGTAAAAAATAGATATTTGAAATATAAACAATTTGGAAAGGCCAAAAGGGAATCCAACTCCCAACTAACGCATAAACAATCTCTACTGTGCCAACTGTCCTTAACTTCTGTTACTATATTACGTATATATGTATATTTATAACGTCTCGGCCTCGCGATGGCAGATTGTAATCGATCGATTTCTCCGATACATCACGAACTCATCGCTTATTCGATTATAATTGCAGTAATTCTAATAAAAAATATTATATTTGATCAATATTGGGTGGAGTTTATTACTGGTGATTGTTTCGACATTTTTTTTTATTTCTTTATAAAATTTACACTTGGGCATTCACGTGTATAGATATTGCTAAATTTTGATTTAAAGACCATCGTGGCACAGTAGAACAACTTCAATTCTTAATGCAAGGATTGTCGATTTGATCCCATACGAGGAATTTTATTTTTGGCTTCACGGTGTGTAGATGGGGAAAGGAGTGCAGCCATACAGCAGGATAGGATTAGCAAAGCTAGTGCTAAGCTTAAGACACTCTATTTCTCACCTACCGCCCATTTTACGAGACATTAAGCGCGGAGGAACTTAACGCCGCGTATTCTGCCACCAGACCGAGAAAATGATAATAAAAATCAATAAATCAATTTCCAATTCTATTTCAATTCTCCGTTCTGGAAAAACAAGGCACTGCCTTCTGAAAAAACAAGGTTTGCGAATCTCAAATTCGCTTAAACTTTGAAGAACTGGGGTGTTTTAACTTTTAACAGTAGCTTCACTCTACCTAACCTGCTATATGCGGGATACAGCGGGAAGATAAAAAGATAGGAAAATTTGAAATTTGAACCACCTACTTGCCCAATCGGTGATAGAATATAATTTTTTATACCAATATTTATTTTAGTATCACGGTCACGTGTCAATTGAATCTCTTCAATGTACGATTAATTGAAACCTCTGTTAATTATAATTATATGGTTGTCACACTGTATAAATAAGATTGGCTTATTATGATTATTAAGTTTTTTTAGTGTATGAGGCCAGTCGTGGCGCAGCGGCACGAGGTGTGACTGTAAAACCGACTGGTTGTGTGTTCGATCCCCACTCCAGGAGATTACTTAAATTTATATTTCCATTTCTTCGCTCTGTTGTCAAGATCAAGCGCGGCGTTCAGTTCTGCCACTCAACACGCAATGCCTCCAGAATTCGGCAGAAAGCGGGGAACGGAGCATCTTAACACTAGGTTGCCTCTGCCTACCCCGCTGTGTGCGGGATACAGCGTAAAGCTGATTTAATTTAAATTACTAAAATAAATTATTTAATTTAAATTATGTATTATTAAATTATGTATGCTCTAAATTTAATTTACCTATTTTTTACCACCAAATACTAAACCAAATATCAATCTAACAGTCCAGTACAAGCTGGAAGTCCACTAACTTGCAAATAAAGTAAAGCCTGTATATATAAAAAAATATTAAATCAAATTTAGTTCCAAAATGTTATCCCAAATGAACACAGAACTCGGCACCCATTTTAGATTTTCCATTATTTTGTATGCGAAGTCGAGAACGACGCATTACTTACCGTTTAACTTGGCTCTCATTTGACATTTATGTTTATGATGGGATTTAAATTTACTTAAACGATGTAATAAGAATGACATTTTGCCTTATTTGTGAATTTGATTAGTAAAATTATTTTGCCGTTTCTAATTGGGGTCTATATTACATTACGAGATACAATAATAGGTATTGGAGGAATTTGATTTTGGATCAGGACGAAATGCATATGTAGTGCTTAGTTCACTTTTAGTTTCACGCTGTATCCCGCATTTAAAAAGTAGGCAGTGGGAACATAGAAAAAATAAGATACTCCGTTTCCCAATTTCCATAGAATTTTCGAGATACGCGTCTTAGGTAGGGCAACTTAATGCCACGCTTGGTCTTACCAGAGGATAAATATAAAATTAAATTCATTCACCGATTAGGATTCGAACTCACAATCAGGCTTACATTATACGCTGTCCTACTACGCCTCGACGGTGTCTTTAGTTTGTAGGGTTAATAAAACGAAATAGCAAGAATCTAACTATTCTCTCCTCGTCGTTCGTTGATGGAGAATTACTTAGGTACTTGGTTTATTCTGCCAACTCCTTATAAGTATCCGTAAGGAAATAAAAGATAAATATAATTTTAAGTTTGAGGCCAGTCGTGGTGCAGGGACACACAGTGTGACTATAAAACCGACTGGTTGTGGGTTCGATCCCTACTCGATGAGATGAAACGTTGATTTCTGTCACGCAATGCCTCCAAATTCGGCAGAAAGTGAGGAACGGAGTGTCTTAACACTAGGTTCCCTCTGTCTACTCTGCTGTGTTCGGGATACAGCGTGAAGCTGACAAAATAATTTTAAGTGTTCTCAGGGCGATATAGTCAAAGAACTACTAAACTGAACTAACTTTAACTAAGAATTGACTATATATTCTGATACCTGATCTCATGAATATGCAGAAATATCTTACATAAACCTATATATTATCAGAAGAATCTAAAAAAAGGACACGTTAATTTCTTAATGAAGTTAACAAAACGTGTTCTTATTAATATATATAATAATTTAATTTCATCATAAGACATGTTCACGTTTTAAAATAAACTTGCATCATAAAAGTCTTCGAGTTACAGTTTTCACCAGAAATTCTATACATGTTTTTTTTAAACTTACAATGTATGTAAGAGGCCAGTTGTGGAGCAGGGACACAAAGTGTGGCTGTAAAATCTTGACTGGTTGTGGGTTCGACCCTCACTCGAGAAAATATTTTTTTTTTTTTTGTATTTATATTTTCATTTTCTTTGCTCTGGTCTCGAGGCACAGCACGGCGTTGAGTTCCGCCACTCAACACGCAATGCCTTAAAATAAAATTGTTTAAAATAAAAGGTTTTACGGAGGACGGCGGACTATTTTTAATGCCTTGCTTGCTTGTTAATATGGGATTCAAATGAAAGGGCTTGCTGAGAAGACAAACGCGAGAAAGGTTAAAGCTCCAAGCATTTGAATTTTTTGGGGTTTTTGGAATTATTGACTATATCAACGAGATGAGCAGACTGATAAAACTGAGAGTAAAAAAAAAATTTTTTTCTAAGATTACCTAAGTACCTAGTGGTATGAAACTTCGTTTCCATTACGACGCTTCGGGACTGTGAATCGAACCCACATTTTCTACGTCACAAGCTTTTGCCCCTGTGCCACGACTGGCAAATAAGAAAAATAGAAGGTAAAAAAAAACAAATGGTAATTTAAAAACCAACTTTATTTAAATGTGTGTTAAACAGCACGACCAAGACCATATGGAATATTTCTATCTATTATCATATACTTATTTCAGTACATTAAAAGAGTATGTTATTATCAATTTAATTATACATAATAGTATTGGCACTAATTGGCAACTTGAGTAGATTCACTAACTTTATATATTTTATAACACTGTATAGAATTATTCAATTTCCTTTTGCGTAACTTTTATTTTAAGACCTATAAACAATGTTATTCTCAATTCAATTATAGCTAATAATTAATTACACATTGAATTATATAGTATATGGATAAATACATTATGTAAAAGAGCCACAGTTGAGTTTCTTGCCGGTTCTTCTCAGCAGAACTGCCTTCCGAACCGGTGGTAGCTT
>JAATLQ010033465.1:0-17984 GCA_013421005.1 Heliconius erato x Heliconius himera | reverse complement strand
AAAATTGCCTTAGTCACCACGCTTGGCATGCGGGTTGGTGACCGCAGGGGCTAAAATCTTTTCGCTAATGGCGCTGCTGCCCGACATCAGGATTGGAATTTTAGATTTTAGCATTTTGTATGGTTATACCGCCATAGTTTCGGTCGCCAGAGCCTCGTTCGTAGTCTAGCAGGATGTACCACGTGCAGGTGAGGTTGACAGTTTGGGGCTGAGATGGTTGATAGCCCCCCTTACATCCCCCGACGAAACGAAAATCGCACTTGTAATAAAATACTCATACAGAGATACTTGAGGGTCTTCGGATGAACATAGGTTACTTTTTTTTCTCATATTTGTAATATTGTCGATATATACTAATATATTAAAATATTTTTCAATTTGACAGGCAATTTATTCCGCCAAGTTAATAACAACGGTTTGCAAAGTTTATTTGTTGTTATAAGCAAACGTCACCCAAAATGAGCTTGCTTAACGCATACATGGCGTGCGCCGACTCAACCTTATGAGATACATAAAAATAATATTTTACAAAAATATTGTCCTTTAAATAATGTTTAAAAAAGTCCGCGATACATGTTGATATGATGTTTAACTCTGAAGCTTGAGCAAAGTAACACAGTAACAACAAGTAACCATTTTAATTAATTTACTTTATATTTATCGGGTTTTTGTTGTATGTATTTTCAATAATTTGATATTGATCCTTATGAAAATGAATATAATAGTCACTTTTAGCATTTCATCTAGATTGAAAATATAGTTTACTGTATAACTTTCTAATAAATAATTAAGGAGATGTCACTGATTCGAAATAACCTAGCATACGACCGGCATAGTATGACCGACGCGAACGGGCAGATGACTTTGACGGTTTTGTAAATTTTCATACATTTTCGAACTACTGTTAATTTTTATGTGATTATTTGCTGTTTATAATTAATTTATACTTTTCTTTGGTTCTTCGCTTATTCGAGGAGCAGATTAGTTAGATTTTCATAAATTTCTTGGTGTGGTGTAAGTTGCGGCCCTGCGCGGCATCGGTGTAATATTATTTAAGTATTAAGGAGAGAATTGTTGGTTATTTCATTTTGGTTGGATGGTTATCTATACCGTTGTTATACACTTAATAAATTGTGTGCAAAACTTATCATATTTAATGTAGAAAGGACTTTAGTTATTTCATATAGTATCTATGTACGCGCGCAAGGAAAACGAGTAAAAAGATTTTTCCCGGGTAAATCAGTAAAATCGATCACTGAAAGTCCAATAAAAATTAGTTCAGTTATTCTGGATATTAGCTCGGGGAAATAGAAAGACAGAAAGAGATAAAATTATTCATAATGTAACTGGTTTTGTTTAGTTTTTTATTAATATTTTACTATGGGTACGTTTACTTATATTTTTTTTTATTTAAATTAGTTACATATTTTCACAAACAATTTCCTAAATATATCTATAAGCATTCGTAAAGTTTAAGCGGGCGAAGCCGCGTCCGGGTCCGCTAGTTCCCCTATATGTTATTTTTTTGCTATTTTTAAAATAAGAGTTTATGGTAAATTTGATTGTAAATCACTTATTTATATAAAAAATATTATTTAAAAATGAAAAATTTGAGGCCTGTCATAGCGCAGGGCCACAAAGTGTGACTGTAAAATCGACTGGTTGTGGGTTCGATTCCCACTCGATGAAATGAAATATTTATTTTACATTTATATTTTCATTTCTTTGCTCTAGTGCACAGGCGAAGCCTGGCGTTAAGTTCTGCCACTCAACACGCAATGTCTCCAGAACTTGGCGGAAAGTGGCGAACAGAGTGTCTTAGCACTAGGTTCCCTCTGCCTACCATGCTGTGTGCTTGATACAGTGCTAACCTAAAAAAAAGGGATTTGTCCCTGTATAAAAAAATAGTGACTGCGCAAAGAGATTCAGTGCACAGTCGGTGTGTTATAACTTTGTACGCTACAGTTCTCATATCAAGTAAGTAAAGTCCGAGGAATTTAAATTTATCCATGAAGACGCTGAACAAAGCTACTTCACTTTGATAGTGTTTAGATAGACGTCATAACAGTACAGTGATATACATAATATGCCACCACATTACATATAAGAAAAGCCTAATATTTTAATAAAACATTAATGAATATTCCGGGTCGAATGTGTCCTAATGGCTGTAAGGTCAAGAGTCGTGCCGTTCAATTAAGCACTCTATAACGATGGGATAAAGGTGAAATTACCTACAAAACTGACTCTCATGAAAGTTTGCGGAGCGCGAGCAGGTGAGTTGAATGCGCCGCCACGACCATCCAGCGTTTGGCAGCAATCCAGGCCAACTATCTGGCACGAAGCACTCTTATTATAAGCGTAGCTAATTTTCTTTTATTCACATTGTTTTTTGGAATCAGAATACTGGCTCAGGTACGCAATTAAAAATTATTTCAGTTTGAATATATTTCGTCAATAATAATAGGTACAATGTATATTTTTGATATGCTCACAACGTGTATAAAAGATTAATAAAAACAAAGTCTACAGTACAATGATATTTATTTGCCAGTAGCTACGTTTACTGTTTCACACAATTCCACATGATGTGGTTTTTTGTATTGTCATCAAGCTACTTCATACCACTTATGTTAATTAAAATTTTAATTATAGCTCTACATAGTGCTCCTTTATGAAATCAAAAAATCAGCTTCACGGTGTACCCCGCACACAGCAGGGTAGGCAGAGGGAACTAGTGTTAAGACACTTCCTTCCCCACTTTCAGCCGAAGTGATGGCTCTCAACGCCGTGCTTTGCCTCTACACCAGAGCGAAGAAATGGAAATATAAATTTAAATAAATATTTAATTACCTCGGATGGGGATCGAACCGACAACCAGTCGCGTATATTTTACTTTATACTTATATCATTAGTATGATTAACCTAAAAAAATATTATTTTGTGTGTTCTACCTTTGATATAGCATCTTTTTGATCGCAAGATGGTAAATAACAAGCCATTGTTTGTTATTTCAGTATCAAAAATGTTAGTTTCGAGTAAAGTAAATTAAATAAGTTGTAATGTTTAATTAACCACAGTTTTGTTTATTATAAACTAAAAGGAAAATAAAAAAATTAAATACAATATTTTAAAGTGACCAGCTGTGTGTCGCTGTATTTTTGTGGTCGATGTTCCGCAGAGAAAAAGGCTGAAAGCTTAGAGTTACTACGGAAATTGTTCGCCGCAAGGGAGAGAAGCGTATATGTTTGGCTTATATTGAAATACAAATAATTTTCATAAACTTTTTTGTGTGGAAAAATAGCAAAAACGAATATTAGTGAACAAAATCTGCATATTTACTTTGCATACTAGGGTATACCCGAATATCGTTTTTTTGCATAATACTAGATTCTTTTATCATATTTTTTGTACGAAAAAAAAAGATAAAAAACAAAACGTTTCTATTTTATAATAAGAACGGTTTCTTTTTTAACTCTAGCTCTGTACCCCACATAAACCAAAATAGAATTCTGTCAAGATTTTCCGCAAAAACTTAAGATATGTAGAATGTATATATATATTATGTGTATATATGATATGTATATATTGAGTATTGGGACTTAACACTGCACTTTGGCTTACCAGAGTGGGGAAATGTAGATTACTAATTCTTCAGAGTGAGGAACGAATCCAAAAACATGGCGAGTATAGTTAGACACTGACCAACGTCGGTATTTTACATGTAAGTAGGTGTTATAACTTTGAACGTTCCATACCGGTATAAATCGTAAAACGCAAGATGGATGGATATACCTCCATATTCTTTTATTTTAATATTTATAAAGAAAATAAGAAAATATTCATGAGAAAACTTAAGAGTCCATTCTAATATCCATCCATGTGTTGCTAGAAAGAATTTGCTGTGCCTTTCAAAAAGAAAGACGCAAACGCTTTGGATTCTCCGCCATGAATAATGTACAAAAAGTAATGTATATTTTGTCATCTGACATTCTGTTGTATTACGTCAAATATTATTTACTTTATAGTTCAAAAAAAGGTAACAAAGAAGTCTTTTGAAATTGTTTTGATCGTTTCTCACGTACTGATTTAACGAGCGTTATTTTGTTCTTTTCAAAAGATGTATTTTAGCGATTTATCTAGAATATACCGAGGGGAACGGTTTTGTTATTAATGTGTCATTGTTCTAAGTAAATTGTAGTTTTATATTGTGTATTACTGCAATACACGAGCTGTATTCGCAATTTATTTTATAATGATAGCATTTGTCTATTTCAAGTGGCATTCACCATTTTGAATACCCATTGTCTTTACATGGTTATAAATAATTAGAAATACTCGTAGGAAGTACACTAAGACGCTTATTTGATAACTAGATATATACCCATCTATGCATAAAATCGAAAAGATATTTATTTATTGCAATATATTGTGTTGATGAAATTATTAAATTATTAAAATGTAGAGGCCAGGCAGCTTAAAGGTAAACGCGACAGGTTGTGGGTTCGATTACCACTTGTCGTTGTCGTCGTCACGTAGACTTCCGCCACTTAACACGCAATGACTCCAGAATTTGGCGGAAAGTGGGGAACGGAGTGTCTTAACACTAGGTTTGCTAGGTTCCTTGTGCCTACTCTGCCATTTGCGGGATACAGCGTCAAGCTACATAGTTTCCCCTTTCCGCCGAATTCTGGAGGCATTGCAAAATAATAAACTATTAAATTAATAAATACATATATTTTAAATTGTTGATAATATTTTGTACTATCATAGTTATTATAGTTCATAAATCAATAGACAATAAGTTCGACAATCTATACTGTGAGTTTTCTTTAAACGGAAGGAGTGTTTACTGAGAAAGTTAGTTTCAATATAGAATTGTAGCGAACGTACGGCTTACGACTTCTGGAACTCTTCTAACAACCTTATTAGAGAGAGAAACTTTCTTCTTCTACAAACTACTTGGTAACTACAATTCAATGGATTTTAATCACTTTTGACACGACACGCTTTTGAACTTTAAATTATCCGTTTGTTAAATTTCATATAGCTTCAGCTTACTTGGAAATATAATAGGAAATACTGTAAATAATTTTTGAACTTCACTGGTAATTTTGTATAGTTATTTAATTTAAAATTGTATGATATTTAGCTTTTGGTGTTAATTTTTCGATTGAATATTAATTATTTAATTACACTACGTACCTATATTTACATATATATTGGTTATTATACTGTCATTATTGCACACGTTATTCTGTAAATAAAAATAAATCAGCTTCACGCTGTATCTCGCACACAGCAGGGTAGGCAGAGGGAACCTAGTGTTAAGACACTCCGTTCCCCACTTTCTGACGTATTGCGTGTTGAGTGGCAGAACTCAACGCCGCGCTTTGCCTCGACACCAGAGCGAAGAAATGGAAATATAAATTTAAATAAATATTTCATCTCCTCGAGTGGAGATCGAACCCACAACCAATCAGTTTTACAGTCACACTTTGACACGCCACGCGCCACGACTGGCCTCTATTACTACGTTATTTTGTAAAATGATAAAATGTAACAGTTTATGGAGAAATGAAACAAAACGTACAGAATAAATGTAAAAAATAACTGTTTTCCTATCGTCATAACACCCCGTATAAGTAAATGGTGAAACCACAACAGCGTTCGTGGAAATGGCTAAGTAATGTGTTTCACACGCTGTTATGTTATCTCTTTGAGTCTTAATACACGTTACTAATATATTTATAGAATTACCTATTTTAGTTCTATTTCTGAAACAAGTAAATTATGTTAGTAGAAATATTTTGATTACATTTTTATGTGTAATTATTTTAAGAAATAACGTCACCAAACTCAATAAACAATAATAATAAAAAACACATTTATTAAACGTTTTTCAATTGTGCTGTTTTTATAAGCTTTAATTTTCTTTCGCCTATCCCGTTGTCTTTAATCAAATCTTGTACTTAAGTTACATTTGATCCACTTCCCGGTTTCCGATTGAGCTGAAATTTTGCATGCATATGTAAATCGGATGACAATGCGATATTATTATGACGTAGAGCTGATCTGAAGATGGAGCAGGAACTCTGTAATTAAACGACGCAACCCCATCGAGCTTGAGCTCGTTTGATTCATCTTGACGAGTACTTTGATAATATATAGTAACCAGGGTTTGATGATGGAGCTGGAAGGTGGCCATAGGAACTCCGTAACTCCCCGTGTGCCCGTTTGATTCAATCGAAAATCTTTGAATTAAAAATAAAATTAAAGAGAAAAAACCTTTTATAAGAAAGCTTGCTTTTATTATTTGTTAATAAAATGTACTAAAAACTTAAAAATAAATTAACTCTAATAAGAAATACAATACTTAATAAATAATAAAAGCGTGTTACATTTTGATAGTATAATTAACAATATTCAGCACCTTCTTTTCCTTTCGCTATCAAAAGGTCAATTTGTTCCCCACTTTGCATACTCCAGAGCGGGAATCGAATTTACAATCGTGTCGTTTTTAGTCAAAAGCCGTGCAACTGAGCCATGACGGCCTCAAAATCTCACATTTAAATAATATGTATAAAGGAAAGAATAAAGCTTTTGTCAGGAAAATTAGAGCAGTGTTGTTTTACTTTATAACAGCTATGTTGTATGAAAATTGTTTATGTAGGATGTTCTTGAGTAAATTTATGTTCTCTATTATTGTTGAAGACTAGACGATAAATAAACTACTTCAATATGTATATGTATAAATATATATATTGTAAGTGATAAATTTAACATATACTACTTTTAATTAATACAAATATATATTTTATATTATTGAAAACTCATATTTTTCAAATCTTAGCTCTAATTAAAAATTAAATTAGCTTCACGCTGTATCCCGCACACAGCAGGGTAGGCAGAGGGAACCTAGTGTTAAGACACTCCGTTCCCCACTTTCTGCCGAATTCTGGAGGCATTGCGTGTTGAGTGGCAGAACTCAACGCCGCGCTTAACCTCGACACCAGAGCGAAGAAATGGAAATATAAATTTAAGTAAATATTTCATCTCATCGAGTGGGGATCGAACCCACAACCAGTCGGTTTTACAGTCACACCTCGTGCCACTGCGCCACCACTGGCCTCTAATGATATTAGTTATTCTAAAATAGTAATAATACTAATACTACTTCTTATATTTAGATTTATATATATATTTTTGCCCAAATGAAGATAAACATTATAACCAAAAAAAAAACATCAAGAACTTATTTTGGCATTTTTTTTAGAAAAATACTATTTTATAAATATAAAAACTTCTTTCATATTTTAAAATATTTAAACCTACAATCATATAAATCTACATTTCTATTGCACTATATTATACTTACTGGCTCCTAGCCAGAGTGCTAGTGACTAATAAATCATTATCGTTTGAATAATATTCAGTACGATCGGTCCGATCGCTTGCATATTGTTATCTTTTGTTTTGTGATGAATTATTATACAGAATATACGAGCAAAACCTTTCAGTTAAATCCTTCTAACAGTATATTTTTAATATTTATATTCTCTTGTGATTTATTTTACGAGAGATCGTCGTTCTTTTATAGATTAATTTTGCGAACATCGCCTCACTAGATGCAACTCAATTTCCTACTACTCTAACGTTTCCTCGAGGACGTGGCGACTCATTTCCGTCGCATACAGTTTTCCTTTAAGATGTAAATTGTAAAGTAAAACCTGAAATTATGTTACACTCATATTTTCCTTTGGTAACATTTAATGAGAAATGGTTGAGAACGTTGAACGTTTTGTAATTGTATTCAATTTATAAAGTAATAGAACATTGACATTTATTTTCATAATAGAATTTTTTATTAATATTTATATAATTTAAGCTTTAAGCTGGATTTGGTTTATTTATTAGCTATTTTCATATAGTGATCTTTTTGGAATAAGGTGCCTTTTTTTGTTTGGTCCGGTTCGGTTTTAATGTTATATCCAAAATTTAATTCAATTTCAAAATATTCTTTATTCAAATAGACTTTTACAAGCGCTTTTGAATCGTCTAAAGAACATAAAGCTACCACTGGCTCGGAAGGCAGTTTTTTTTGTTCTTCAGTATATAATAATTAATAATATGTATGAAAAAATGGAAATATTTTCTTGAAGTTTTACCTAAATAATCTTAAGTACTTCTAAAATAACCTTCGCCTGCACTTATGAATTTTCATTTGTGAATTTCTTCAAAAAAGAAAATACATGTGTAAATCATTTAGTGTGTATGTAGACTATTCAACTGCATACTTGTAATGCATAAATTACATAATTGAGTTATACATTTTAAGGAAAATCTATACTTAAATAATAAATTTGAAAATGTCTGTTTGTCTGTCTGTGACGCAATCGCGGCCAATTCGTTGATCCGATTGTGATAAAATTTCATGTAGATATACTTAAGGGTCTTAAAATGAACATAGGCTATTCGGTGCATTTTAAGAACCTTAAGTTTAATTTTTTGTTTGATTTGAAAATGTCGCCACAAATGAGCTTCCTGAACGCTTAGATGACTCCAATGTTGTACAAAAATACTGTCCTTTAAAAAATCTATAAAAAAGTCCAAATGGCATATGTTTATCTCTGAAAGTTAAGCCACAGTAACCATTTTAATATATTTAATTTAATATATTTTTAAAATTATCGAGTGATTATTAATGTAGAAAATACATTAATAATCACTCGAATTCAATCAAATTTAGTATTCATCCTAAGCAGACTAAATATAATAGCCACCTTTAGCATTTCATCTAGATTGAAATTATAGTGTACTGTACATCATCATAATAAATGGGTAATTCTAACGACATTCGGAAATTCTTA
Organism: Heliconius erato x Heliconius himera; assembly: GCA_013421005.1. Lineage (NCBI taxonomy): Eukaryota > Metazoa > Arthropoda > Insecta > Lepidoptera > Nymphalidae > Heliconius > Heliconius erato x Heliconius himera. The sequence goes on along the minus strand of JAATLQ010033465.1, from coordinate 9,114 downwards.
TTCTTTGAGCTTTAAAAAATATATAAGAGATATATAGCGGCTACCAATATTTCCTTGCAATCTACATTACTGTATCCATAATTTTCATTTATCATTTCAGAATCATATGTTTATATAAAAAAACTAACTTATATAATATGACTAAAAACATTCACTCACTATGCCCTTATCTCTAAATTAAAGTACTTTTATATCATTAAATAAACGAAATAATGTAACCAAAACATAGCAACTTTTTGTGTCGTTTAGAAATATGATAGATTAATGAAAAACAATTGGGATTAAAAGTTAGGAAGTGGTTTAAATAACATAATCTGTATCTACGAGTGTGTCTCATAAAAATAAATCATCAAAGGCCAATTTTGCCAAAAAATGTGGACCACATCAGATTGTCAACGTGTTTTTAATCAAATTTAAACGCAGCCATTCATTTTTGACTGTTGGCGGTACTGTTAATGTATCAATATGGCCAATTTTACGCGAGATTGTTGGAGTTTGCGCTCCAAAATGGTGTAATGATTAAATTATTGAAATTACATTTTTCATATCATGATCAAAAATGTATCGACGGCCTGTAGCTTTAGGTTTTCAAGCTTTTTTAAAAATTAACATATGTGGTTCTTTTTAATATAAATTTACCTCGATTTCCCATGTGAGGCTATGTAGTGTACTAGAGATACACAGATTTCCGTGTATAAAATTATTCAAAAATAGAAATTACTATTCTTCTTTAGTTGTGTTTAATACGATTTCTTAATTAAAAAAATGTTACCAGTTTTGTGTCGTTCTAAGTACTTTTCTTTTAGAGCTAAAACAAAAAACATACATTAGTAAAAAAAAATTAAAAGACACACATTATGGAGGTATCATACCACTTACCACCACCTCTTTTCAGTCGAGTTTAACATATTACCGTAATAAACACAAAATAAATACCAGATAACATACAAAGCATCAAGACATTATATGAAGACAATACACAATATCATAAACCGGTGTATTAGAAGCCAACTTAATAGTAGATACTATCTGTTTATCGTCACCACAAATGCATTATGTCTGTCACTATTCAAGTCACGTTATATCAAAATTAATGAAAACTTAAAGCTTTCATTGGTTTTATTTAATGGAACGACTAAAAATACGATTTTTTTTATCAAGTTAACCTAAAGTAACTGGTTATTAAAAATTTATATCACGTAAAGAATAATGAAATCCAATATATTATATAAAAATATTATAACCAGGTGTGAGCTCAGATTATATTAAAAACGAAATGGCGCATATACTCATACATTTAACAATTTTTCTTATAAAAAGCAACCCTTACGTAGATACATACATAAATATATTCATGCACTTTAAAGAAAAGCAATTGGTAAAAGTAGTTGTGAACATAGAAATGTTTGTATTTATTGAGTCTCCTATAGAATTATTTATGCTCGTCAATTATTTACTGCTTCAAACAAAAAAGACAAATATTTTAAAAACTATCATTTTTTAGTTTTAAAAAAATATTTGACTTTTTCTGTTGCTGACTAAAATTATGTTAGCAATATGACAAACTAGGATAGCTTGTGATAAATTACGTTCACGTCACGTCGAGCCACATCCTGTCATCGCGGTTATACGGCGACTAAATTGTTAGCAATTTATATTCGATGGAGTATAGGCGAAATGTATTACCTACATGCAATAACATTGTGTACTATATTTCACGTGGAAACGTTTTTGGTATATTTACGTTACTATGCTATTGATATTTATATAACGTACTGTATAAGCGGTATTTTATAAATGTGATAGGGGAGGGGGAAGAGGACATAGTGGGGACGCGGGGCACAACGGGTACCTTATATTTACAAGTTTTTACAATTATATTTTTTCATTATCTTTTTTTGTAAAAAGAAATGTGCTTAGATTTCCATCTCTTTTTTTTATTGTATATTTCTAACGGCCTTATTTATAATTCTTTTTGTTTTTTATTTTATTCAGTATTAGATATGGGGGCATAATGGGGATATGTCCGCGGGCACGTTGGGGGTGTGATTTTTTCTTCAATCACTTATAAGACAAAGTTAGAAGAAAGAAAGCAAGTTAAACTGACGAAGAATGTCCAAATCCATATATGCGGTAAACAGACGAGGACACATTATTTAGTTGAATAACACTTATTTTATGTGTTGGGAGTTTTAAGATTTTTCATACATATGTCAAATTATTCATACTGCCCCTACCCTGGAGAACTATTGAGAATTCGTAGGTGTCCTCTAATATTAAAATAAAAAAATATAATTCAATGTCATATGATAATTTATACTTCTTTATTTTATTATTGCCTTCTCACCTTTACATCCCCGTTAAGCCCCGTCCCCCTTCCATTTTACTTGTTATTAAAAGTAACCATGAGAGTTGCGATAAAAATATTATTAAAAAGCGTAGTTCCATAAAAATTACACAAACTTTCATTATCAATATCAAAGTATAAAGTTGTAATTGGCATGATTTTTGTAACAACCTAAACGAGTATGTTCAATGTGGATAGGCTTAGGAAAACTTTTCTTAGATAGTCTAAAAGATTTCGTCAAAATAATTTACTGATATTCGTTACAAAGTATTTGTTTTTCATCTAACATGGTTAAAAATCTACGTTTTTTATGTTTACAAAATATATAGTATACAAAGTATAATATAAGACTATTTTTTAAGAAATATTTTTTTTAGTACGAGTATATTTTTTCTAACAATTTAGTCCTAATATTCAATGTTAATTAAATTAACGGTTATGTTTTTGAAATAATTCAATTACCATATGCATTTAATATAAGCAATACAAAAATTGAGGCCAGTAGTGGCTCAGGGGCACAAGCGTGTGATTGTAACCGCGATAGGTTGAAGGTTCCATACCCAATCGAGTAAATGAAATATTTATTATTTATTCGTTCTGGTGTCGAAGCAAAGCACGGCGTTAAGTTCCGCCACTCAACATGCAATGCCTCCAGAATTCAGCAGAAAGTGGGGAGCGAAGTGTTTTAACACTAGGCTCCCTCTGCCTACTCTGCTACATGCGAAATACAGGGTGAAGTTAAAAAAAAAACGAAAATGCAAATGATATATGCATAATTTAAAAGCCAAATTGGAGAAAAATATTTCATTGCCAGACATTTTAGTGTTTTACAAAGAAAAGATAACAATGAACAACGTAAAACATTTAAATTCATTACCGCTCGTATATGAACTGGTGCTCGTTAGCCGAAACAGACGCTTGTATTTACTCACAAACACATTTAGCCTGAATTAAAGCCACTTTATAATCACATTACGGTTATAGGTCAACAGTTTTTAAATACTCGGATGACATTTTGATATTCGTTTTACTTTACAATTATAATACATCTTTTGTTTTATTTGCTCACGTGAAATTTATAATTTTAAAATTAAAATACTTTATTCGATATATTTATACTTTTATTTACTTGCGACAATTTTGCTTTTTTTGCATTTACAAGATATATTTTTGTCTCCGGGTTTTTACTATGATCAAAATAATTTTTAGAGGTAATTCAAAGGAAATTGTAACAAAACACATATTTAAAGTACACATTTTTTGGTCCTAAAAATATTTTAAAAAAGCTACAAATGTATCAAAAGGATTACAGGTTAATAACCAATTTAAAGACGTTACTAAAAAGTAGTAAGTAAAGCGATAATGTTAGATTTGATATACATAAAATAGTTAAGTTATATTTTCTTCATTAGATTAAAGTATCACTTTTATTACGTTTTTTTTATTTATTACGCACACAGGATGCTTATTTATTGCAAAATATTACATGATTATGATTATATTTTGTATCACATTTTCATTCACACTAAAAAACAAGTAACCTTTCTATAACTGATAATAGCTCTCTATATCCCAGATAAGGTAGTAACGGAACCCTTTGTTCGTACATCAAGGACAAAATGTAAAAGTTTGATATAATATCTATAACTTTATATTATGTTTTATAAATTTGTTATTTAATTCTTTATTTTACTTGTAGTGAATGGTAAGAATCTAATATTTTGTTCCGTTTACTTTTCACTTTACGATGTAACAAGGATTTTATTTCTTCAATATATGATATTACGCGCGCAAGAGCTGAGTTCCTTTTATTGTTGTGCTTCTATTTTACTCTTCATTTAAAAAAAATATATAATGAACAAAATGTATATTGAGTGTATTCGATACAACAAAATATTTTCTTTCTATTTTTTATTATATTGGGAAGAGGACACTATTGTGAAATATAATTTTGCCATGATATATTTTAATATAAGGATGTTTTCAGTGGTACAGTGATTAGACTATGTCGGGAAGTATATATATATATATATATATATATATATATATATATATATATATATACATATGGCCTAACCTGCAAAATATATACCTAAAGGAAAATATATCACATGACGTCATTTGTATGGTAGTAGTAGGTAATGAAAGCCTACGTGCCTATAACACAATAAATAATAATAATGAAACTAAAAAAGTAAATGTTTTCAAAACTCGTCATAGAAATATATGTTTTTTAATACAAGCGTTGAATTCTTACAAATTAACTGAACATTTTCCTATTTTAAAGTGGACCTAGAATAAATAACTTCGGGGGATTTTATTCTAGCAGACAAGTGGTATTCGGTGAAAAATATAAATATAAATGTAACACGTGACGTCACAATGGTCAGGAGCAATTTAGGAACTGTTGTAAAATTTTAAAGGAGTTATAAATATTTTGTTAATATTTAAGACGCAAGATGTTTTTTTTTGAGGCCGGTCGTGGCGCAGCGGCACGAGGTGTGACTGCAAAACCGACTGGTTGTGGGTTCGATCCCCACTCGAGGAGATGAAATATTTACTTAAATTTATTTTTCCATTTCTTCGCTCTGGTGTCGAGGTTAAGCGCGGCGTTGAGTTCTGCCACTCAACACGCAATGCCTCCAGAATTCGGCAGAAAGTGGGGAACGGAGTGTCTTAACACTAGGTTCCCTCTGCCTACCCTGCTGTGTGCGGGATATAGCGTGAAGCTAATTAAATTTTTTTTTTTAAGATGTTTTTTTTAAGTATATGTATTTTTTTTAACGATTCCAACTACAGCACTTTGTGATTTCTAGGAGTTTTATACACTTTTTTTCATATATAAAGAAGGGTACTGAAACTAAAAAAAAATATATAATATAATTATGAATGTCGTACTTTCTTGACGGTTGAAAGGCTGATTGGTCTAAACGCCATTTTATTCGATATTGAGTTATATACATATTTGGAATATGTCTATTATTTTGAATATTGGCGTTCAGACCTTTTTGCATGATTCTAAAAAAATATAAATCGAGACATTTCAAACTAAGCAACACTGCAGCACTTTTGCAGGAAAATATTTGTATAATCATGCAATTATTATAAAAAAATGCTGAAAAAAATCAATGCATATGTGGTAAAAATTTGGTCAACGTCGGCCTAATAGTTTTCGCAAAATGTTTTTTTTTTCTAAAAACTAAAACTTTAAACAGGTTTTGGTGTAAAGTTCACAAAATGGCGTTCTAACCAAATAGCCTTTCAAACTTCGTTATATTTTTTTTCTTGACACAAGTTCAAAAAGTTATGGTTGAAATTCTTTCACCTGTGTACAAATGTCAACTTTAAGTACAATGTGAACATGACAACTGCGAATAAATTTATACCTAAGTATATATATTTGTAAAACGTTGTGGTATTATGTCTTTGTTTTCAGAATTGGTAATTATGAAGTTTGTTATACATTATTATTATTGAGGCCAGTCGTGGCACAGAGGCAAAGCGAGAGCAAAGACAGTTCGAGGCAAAGCGAGTTGAGTTCTGCCAATAACACGTAATGCCTCCAGAATTCGGCAGAAAGTGGGGAAAGGAGTGTCTTAACACTAGGTTCCCTGTGCCTACCCTGCGGTGTGCAGCATAAAGCATGAAACTGAGGAACAAGCGCAGTTTTTCTTGATCTTCCTTCTCACTAAAAATATTTATTATTTATTGCTATTATGGTACTTATAACAAATGGGCGATAACTCGGTAAGTAAATATAAAATCGGGCCGTCTGCAGTGAAGTGTATTAATATATAACTGTCCCAACAGAAATGTTCTTATTTGATTCATCAAAAAAAAGTGTGTTTAATGAAGCCGCAGTCAACATTGTTGCGATTTGTAAACGGACTTCGAATACCAGAATTAAAGACATTTTATACATAAATTAAAAACAGTTTAATAAGGATGTAAATGTTTTTGATTTCATAACAAAATATTTCTATTTATATATTGAGTTCGTATTTTTTAACACTATAATAAGTACAATAACAGTAATATAGAAACTTAGTACAAAATTATAAATATGATGACGCATCATGTATTTTTAATTAAGTTTCGCCTTAAATAGTCTAAGCGAATTCTTGAATAGTTTAATATTTATAGTAGAAAATAGCCTCGCGGGACATCAGTGACGCGATATCGTTTGTGCTGAAGTAAGTAATGGCCCCGAAAAGATTTATGCCGCGCCCTGACGCAGGCTGAGAGATTAACTTTTGTTCTCACGACCTTTTAGTGAACGTAAAACTGAGCATAACTTGTTGAAGTATTTTATCATTAGTTTTAAAATATAAAGTAATTTCATTTTAATACTTATGAATAAAATATAATTTGTCAATTTATGTAAAATAATTTGACATCTCAATTCAGTCAATTTATGAAAAGCAAAAATAGATTTGGATTTTGCTGTTTTAGTTTATTTGCATTCTTGTTAAAACTACTAGCCAATACACTAGTTGCCTGAAGTTCAACAGCTCAAGCAACACATCAATTTAGCTAGTTTAATTCTTTATGTTGAATTATTAATTAGTTTTTGAGTGACCTATCAATTACAGTTTTTCCAGACTTAGCTTATCGTGAACCCTTTTTTTGAGGATGATGCCTTTCCATATGGATAGTTACCCTACTACACAAAAATACTAGGATCCGCTACATGCTGTGCTCGGCGGGTGGAGCTGAGCAAAGCTATGTTGCGAAAACTGCGCGAAATTTTCTATTTTGTCCGCACGCGCTGGGATAGGTTAGTTAAAGTTCAATCTGTGCCTGTGAATTTTGGCTATTTACTCAAACACTACAATTACAATTATCATCAAACTACTTCGCTGGGATCACCGTGTCGTTCACAACGTTCCTGCAAAATTTAAGAGCTGTAGGTTTAACGTTCTAGGAGGAGTAGCATTACAATGAAACATACTTTTAACCAGTAATAGCTTCGCTTCGCTCAGCTTAACTAGGAAAGACGATGCCTGCAGTGCGGTTATTTTAGGTTGTATAAACGAAAATTCCAACCAAATCTATGAGGTCAAATATCCAAATGTCTCAAGTAATTTAGAATTACTAAAATTACTTTCCCTTTTTTTAAATCCTTAAATGAGGGTTTCATCCCCACTTGAGGAATGAAATACTTATTTAAATGTATATTTTCATTTTTTCGCCAAAGCGTGACATTATATTCCACCACTCAACACGCAATGTGGAATGAGAGTGTCTTAACACTAGCTTCCCTGATTATACTAAACTGATTTTATTATATTTTAATTTTTCAAGCATTTTTATCGTTCGCTGCAAATATTATTCACTCATAAAACGGAAAATAATTCATCCCATGTAACCGATTATATTTTAAAAGAGTAGGGCATGGGCATGTAGCACATATTTACAAAATGTATTTCCAATTTTTATTTATGTAAGTAGGATTTTTAGAAAATGGGGCGGGCGCCTTTCCCACTGGGGCGTCTATCCTGGTTTTACCCTAAATGTATTAAAATGTAACAAATTGTACTCGGTTGTTCTTTTTTTGGTTAATGTTAGAAGACAAGACTTGAAACATTAAAAATCAAGAGTCGAAGAGGTGTTTGTTAGTCAGTTTTAAAAATTCTGAGTAACGAGGCTGCAATGCGGCTCGGGTTTAACTCTGTCGTGATTTGCATTTAAAGTGTTTGCTGTTATAGCATTTTGCTAGCAGTGTGAATATCATCAAAGCTGTAAACGTAAATAGCATATACTGAAACTGGAAACGGAATGTGTAAAATATTTTAGGCAATTTTTAATATGTTTCATTAGTTTTATTTGTATCCTTTTATCTGTAAATGGAATGGATGTATGAAAAATGAATGGATCTTCATCGTTATTTTGACCTAATTCTTGATGCTTAATATACTTGAAAATTTGCAGACGCTCGTTGATAATAAATAAAAGTATATTAATATAATTTTATGAATCTGATTTCCTTGCCAGGACGCCCAGTATAACGTAATTAACGTAAAAACTACTGAACAGATTTATTTGAAATTTTACTGTAATATAGTATATTTATGTAAAGGAGACTGAAACTATTCCATACATTTTTGGGCCCAGAATGTAAAGATATGAAAATGGTATGATTTAATAGATTTAGGTACATCATTCCCTCCTTGAAAACTATATAAATTTTGGCAATCTGAGAGCTGAGTTATTAGAGATTTGAAAAAAGTGAGGTTAAGTTCGCAGATCAATTTCTTGAATATCAACTTCTATAAAATATGTGATTACTGAGTTGTTTAAACATTAATGTTTATTATTTATAAATAAAACACATTTTAATGAATATTTTATTCTTCTTCTATTATCTATTATTAAAATGTCATCTAAGAAGTGAGCAGGTGGAACTAAATTATTTTGGTACCTAGCCCAACTAAGGTACTATATAATACTCATAACATGAGCACAGCAGCCTACCATTCGTCTTCCTACAATACAATTGCAGTATTTCATAGCAATAGCTTCCCTTCTTCTACGAAAGCTGTCAACTAAAATGTAACAGAAATATATTTTCCTGCTTATATGTCGGGATTATATCACACCTCTAAGTAACCAGGTTGTGGTGGTTTTCATCGTCTAAAGGTCGTCGGACTAGGGTATTGCAGTGTCCATTGGCTATCCCACAATTCACACAGCGATTCATATCCATAGCGTGGCGGTCGTAAGATCCAAAAGATTTCAGAGTCCAGTGAGGAAGCGAGGGTCGTACA
>JAATLQ010033464.1:0-17970 GCA_013421005.1 Heliconius erato x Heliconius himera | reverse complement strand
CTTTATGTGCATCATATTTATTAGTACCGTAGTACTTAATAGTTCGACTCGACCGCTGCCTTCCGAGCATCACCACCACCTATATATACGGAACGACGGTCGTGACACTCGGGACGAGAATACACGAACGCGTCTCGATTAATATGATATTTAAAATATATAGTTTTTATTATTCATATTTAACTATGTTATTTATGTATATTGCCATGCATATTTTATTTTATTTATTTATTTATTTTAACTTATACCATAGGTACATACTGTTACATACTGTGTGCAGGATACAGCGTGAAGCTGTATTAATTTAAATAATAAGAATTTTATATTAAAAAAATTGAAGCTGCACCCTTCAATCCATATAATTTACACCATAAATCCCGATACCATAACCAAAACATCCTGAACACAGAACAACATTAATAATGATCAGATACGTTGCGGGTTATTACCTGTAATTAGGTTATCTAACTCGATCGGAGCTCACACTAAGTAATGCTCTGGTCGAGTCATATATTATATAGGGTGTTTGCTGGTTTATACTGTATTGTGGGGATTGTAATGTGGGATATCCCACATTCGCCACATACCACAATCACCACGTGGTGGTATTTGGTTAATATTTTGGTGGAAGAATATTTTGAGGCAGTCGTGGCGTGTGTATGCATGTATATACGACGCTTGTTTGATATATATCGCTTTTTTATAATGATTTGAATTTATAACTATAATATATAATCACTTTAATTTTAACTGTAATAAGCGTCTGATTGTACGCACTACGGTTGCGGGTTCGATTTAAGCTAGGAGGAATGAGATAAATTTATCAAAATGAGAAGTAGAGTACTGAATTTTCACACGTTATGTCTCGGAAATTAAGAAAGTGGGAAGCGAAGTGTCATAACACTAGGTTCCCCTACCTACTATTTCAAGGTTAGAGTTTGATGTAAATAAATATAAAAATAAATCATCTTCACGCTGTATCCTGCACAAAACAGGGTAGGCAGAGGGAACCTAGTGTTAAGACATTTCGTTCCCCATAGCTTGTTGAGTGGCGGAGCGTCGGGCTTTTTGCCTTGGTGCCAGAGCGAAGACATGAAAATATTAATAAGTAATATTTCTTCCCACGAATGGATTCTACCCCACAACATTACAGTCACACCGTTATTTATGCTCCTGCGCCACTGCGCCCCTCCACGGCAGTGAAGTTAAAAGTATTAAAAAAAACTAAATTCCATCGCTTGTAACTACATGGAAAGAATTTATATTTAACTTTTTTAAACATTTAGCCATCCTTGCCTCGCCTGTCCTTGCCGGAGGCCAGCACTAAAAGGGTGTCCATGTTTAAGTTTGAAAGACAAAATTGTGTAAGATTTTTTATCACTTCAAGTTATTTTTAGAAACATAAAAAATGTAAGTAAAATTAAGTACTTTATGTATTCTTTAATGCTCTTTAAAAAGCATATAGTTAATAAAATATTATTTAACACTGGCGGGCATAGTTCTACAAAAAAATCTCTTCTAGCCAACCAGTGGAAGTGGATATGACTGTACAATAGAAGGAAAAGAGTACAGTGCAGTTTTTAAACATAGAGAAAACAAGTAAGAAAATAATAATAAAGAAGGCACGTACTTTTAGGTTTTTATTGTAAAACATTTGATTGATTTGTTTCAATATAAACTTATAACGTTATTTCATATATTTTTAAAGCTTAACGTAGGTGCAAACCGACCAGGCGCTCTTTCCAGGAGGCGCGGGTTCTAGTCGCGCTACGTTCAAATTTTAATATGTTTTCTAAATAAGTATTTTTCTTTTCTAATTGCGGAATAAAAATGTTAAAAATATGTTTTTTATGAATTTTATTTGTTTATTATTATGTTCTTTATTTGTATTGTAAGTTCTCACGTCGTGCCAAATTTTATAATTGGCTTCCTACCTCCACGTGATCTGATAAATGCCTTCACGGACTCCAAAAACGGAACTTCTATAGGATTATTTTATTATCTTTTACCTTTGAGGTACTGAGCTCTAAAAACAAAAATAAAAATAAAAGTATAAAATGTAATAATAAAATGAAAACTAAATAAGAAATATCAAAAGCACAAAACTTGAAGCCAGAAAACTTGAAACCAGTGCTGGCGCAGGAGTTCGATTTCCACTTAAGGAAAAATTGATATTTATATTTTTATTTCATATTGTCGCTTTAGTTAGGAAGCATGTCATGGAGTTCTCCCATTCACCGCTGGGTTGCATCCAGAATTTGGCGAAAAGTGAGGAATGGAAGTGGTTAATGGGAACGGGGAGTCCTAATACTAAAATCCCAGGCCTATCCTATTATGTGACTTATAAAGCGTAAATCTATAAAAAAAAAATAAAAACATTCACCAGTACCATTCTCCTAATAAAACATCCACAGCGCAAAAATCCCAAAATTTCCACCAGGAAATTTTATAAAACGCTCCGAATTTCAACATTTTAAACATTACTATCACAACTAAGATAGTAACGCGCCATTTTTCTCCAGTCGTTGGAATATACGGAGTAGCGATTGCTGAAACTCAAGGCGGGCGATACGGTTGGGAAATTCCCCCAGCACCGCCAGATGTTCAGACGAATTTGCAGGGTAGGTACTAAAAATACGAGCTGAGGATACCAAGTTTGTTATAGTTCTTGGTTTAAGCGATGATAGTGTTAAAGTTGTTTTATATGTTTTTTTAGCTTAACGTTGTATTCTGTTTTTGAGTTTTGAGTGGCGGAACTCAACGCCATGCTTTGCCTTGACACCTGAGCGAATAAATAAAAATTTTATTATTTAATTTTTTCGAGTGGGAATCAAACCCACACGCGTGACCTCAAATAAATACTTAAAAGTTACAATAAAAGACGTAAATACCCAATATCAGCTATAGTGCATTCGCAACCAAATATCAATCAATCTAGATACATCCTAACCCTGTCAGCGATGTACCCAATTAAGTACCCAATTAAGGCCATACCCAAAATATTTGCGTTAGCGGTAATTGAGCGAGTACTGGATGACCCGCATGCATACATTTTCTAGTGTCGATGGTTAGTACTGGTGAAGTAGTGTACGAACTTTAATGAAAATATGAATAGAAACTGCAGGATTAAACGAGATTATTGTAGACTAGCGGCTTCCACGTAGCTTGGTTAATTTGAACTATAAGAATATTTTATTTAAATATATTTAAGAAAAACATATTAATTATTTGAGTATGATTATCTATACTGTAATGCACTAACAGACTGTTAATCCTAATAAATGATTGGGCTTGTTTATTTTCTTTTTAGTTATATGCAGTTGGGGTTTTTGTTTTTATAATTATTATTTTATTTTTCACTTTTTTGTTAGGATTCATTATGGTAATGATAATCATGATGTACCTTTTTGAAATCCTCGTATTGAACTCTTGAATTTGATACTCATATTGCGGTATTCGTAACGATTTTTTTTTCACTAAGTCCACTTAAGAAAATAATTTAACGTATTTATTTAAAGAAACATTTTTGGATTGAAAATTTGATTTATACAATATTCCTGGCTTTAATAAATATAAAAACAATGTTTGTTTAAAAAACACTTTCACGCTGTATCCCACACACAGCAGAGTAGGCAGAGGGAACCTATTGTTAAGACACTCCGTTCCCCACTTACTTACGGAACTCTACGCCGCATTTTGTGTCGACACCAGAGCGAGGAAATGGAAATATAAATTTAAATAAATATTTCATTTCCTCGAGTGGGGATTGAACCCACAACCATCGTGATTACTGAACGCTTCGCGTTGGTTTAGTTCCGGATATGTTTATTTTTATGGAGTGGAAAGCAGTGTCACATATTTGTAATACTATATTTAAAAATACTCATTTTATATATTATATATCATATTTAATATTATAAGAAATAAAAAAAATCCAAACAATATAAAAATTAAAGCAATACAATTAATTTTACATTCGAAGTGCTTCTCAATTTTTCATATGAAATAATGTAGACATTTAAAATATTTTAACAAAGTTTTTTATGGGGCGTGCGTGTCGTTTCAAGAGCTTGTGAAATACCAGTCAAACGTGCGTTGAACACAGTCACTGAGTATTCCGTATATACAAATAAAAAAAATCTTTACCTAATATACAATAAGTTGTGGGTTCAATGAAGGGTCAAAGGTAATATGAAAAAGCGCAGCGCTTAGTTCCGCCATTTGACACACTATGGCCAAAATCAGTGCCACCATACACAGTGAGAAATGAAACTTATATAAACAAATGTGAGAAGTCGTGAGGATGATAGGATGTTTATTATTCTTCTACGCAAAAACTACGAAATAAATGTAGATGATACCTAACATTAATTTAATTTATACAAAAGAATAGCGACAAAAGCTATAAATTAAAAATATTTTGAGTAATTTGTCAACTAAGTTGAAAAATTTACAAGAGTACGCCTAAATGGCTCCTAGATTGGTATCTTATAAGAGGCTTAGAAGAAACGATTACAGCGTAATACAAAAATAAATATGTACCTACTACAGTAGGTACATATTTATTTTTGTATTACGCTGTATCCCGCACTCAGTAGGATATGCAGAGAGCACCTGGGAACCTAGTTTTAAGACACTTTACCCCACTTTCCGACCAATTTTGCAGTAATGACGCATTTTTTCTCGTTACCAGAACGAAGAAATGCAAATATTAAATATTTCCTTCCTCGAGTGGGAACCGAACCCACAGCCTGTCGCGTTCACAGTCACACACTTTTGCCCCTATTTCAAGACCACTGCTCCAAGACAGTAGATATAATTATTAAATTTTCTTTTATTTTCTGTCATTTAAAAAAAAACAGCTTATATGGTTTCATTGACATGTACACTGTACCCTGAAAACTTGAATTTATTGCACAAATTCATGCCTTTTATCCATTTTTTAATTAAAAAGAAAAATGTTAATTAAAGAGAAAGTTACTCTATAATAACAACAATCTATAGTCGGTTTGAGAGCAACCATTGTTTTAGGTGTTATTTTACACATCATACAACACTGAAACTGTTTTGGTTTTTTTGTAGATTGACGACGATTCGATATAATTTGTAATATTTTAACTTTACGTTAACCGAAGCAGGTACAGGTTTATAGCAGGCTAATCAGAGAAACCTAGTGTCAAGACACTCCGTCCAACTTTCTGCCATTTTTTCGAGACAGAATGTTGCGTTGTTGTTGTTGTTGCATGATTGTTGAAGGTTCAATCCTGACTTGGGTGAATGATCTAGTTTTATTTCGCCGTTGTCGTAGTCAAATTGCAGAGTTGAATTCCGCACAACACACAATGTCTCGAAAATTGGGTGGATAGTGAAGAACATAATGTCTTCCTTCTGCCTGAAGTACGAGAAAAAGCCTGAAGTTGTTTTTTTATATAAATTCTAGCGCTAAAAGTCCATAGAAGAACTTAAGTAAACTTTCTACAGCACTTGTAACGTCGACACTCCTATGTTTTAAATATTCATTCATTTTGTCTTTTGTTAAAAGTTTTTACTTTTTTATTCTATTTTAATATTTTTTTCAAAGTAACAAGTAAAAAGACTGTTCTATAAAAACTGTCATATATTAAATGTGTTTTTTTTAAATCCCATATTAGTTTTTTTTAATCAGGCGTCGTGCAATGTTACGGCGTCTGCCTGTAAGCGCGGCGGTTGTAGATTCACTCAGGGGAATTAATTATTTTCATACTTATTTAGAAAACGTATAAAAATTTGAACATAGCGGGACTAAAACCCGCGCGTCCTGAAAACCGACCAGGCGCTCTGACCACTAAGCCATACGTTCTCATCAAGCTACGTCGAAATTTTTATACGCTTGTTACAACTTGTTATGTTGTTAACATCTCTGTAGGGAGATTTTTACAAATTTCCGCTACCCATAGATATTTACTAAGAATTATCGTGAGATAATATTTAATTTCTCCAGGTGGGAATCGAACCAACAACCGTAGTGTTTATACTCGTAGTCGCAAGTTTTTGACCGTGCACCACGACAGACTCAACATCATAACGTCTAAGTTTACTCCAAAAGTGAATTTGGAGTGTAGAATCACTAAATATTCTCTGTTTATTTAAAAACATACTCACAATATTATAACGTGAATATTCAATTACTAAAAATGTAAAATTTTTTATATTCCTACAACATTTGTTGGCAAAAAATTTTAGTATTTTGAAATATATGTTTGTATTTCCTTTGAATTTATACTCGAGTATTTTAGAGAACATATTTTATATGACGCCGTATGTAACGTCATACTGGTGCGGGCTGACTCGATGGTCGCCATATGCGGTTAAATAGCGTGGTGTAAGTTATACGAAGAAAGCGTTTTATTTTTGATCTAGCAAGTGTAGGCTTCAAAAAGCTGCTTCTCTTTATCCATTTAGAAGAGTGAACAGAGGGCACCTAGTTTTAAAGCACTTTGTTCTCCACGTTTCATCCAATATTCCAAATATTGGATTAACACTAGGTAATAATGTGGGCGGGACTTAACGTCACGGTTTATCTTTTTTATTTTACTAAGAAAACGAGAATAATTTATAACTTCGAGTAGGAATCGAACTCACAATCATGTCTTTTACAGTTAGATACTGCGCTTCCAGGTTAAATATGTTAAAAAAAAATACATTTCCAACAGTGAGAAAAGTCTGGGCCTGTAACTTTAAGCATTCTAAGTGAAAATCTCATATTTTCTACTGACGTGTGTCACAGCTGGTGATACATAAATTCTTTGAAATTTAAAAAGTTTTTTAAGCAAAGATGCCATTTAAGTACGCTTAGTTCAGAAAATTTCACCCTGAGTCTATGCAGGCGTTAAGTTTGTGCGGTGGCGTAAGACTGCGAGATGGTGTGTGGTACAAGTAATAAGAGATTGTATGAAAAATAATTTTGTTTTTATTTTAAAGGAGTTTTTATTACGTGTTTTTATTATATTACTAATTTTAAAATATTTTCTTTGAAAAAGAAAAGAAAATTTGAAAGTTATTCCATCATGGTGACTGTGCCTGCTTTGGTAAGAAGACAATGCTCGTTACTGAGATCAACAACCTTAACATGTTTCCGAAATTGGTCGGAAAGCCGAGTCGGAAGTGGATTTTCTCAGCAATACTACTACTTCTATTACTATTACGGCTATGCGATAAAAAGGATGAACGTGCTTATTATTATTTGAAACAAATATTTAGCATTTAGCTTCACGCTGAATCCCCCACATAGCAGTTTAGTTTTATATAAATTCTTGTTCACGTGAAAGAATCTTAATGGGAATATACACGTGTTCCTCCGCCTACCCATTAAGGTTCTTCCTTTCCTAACTTTCCGCTGAATTCTGGAAAAATTGCGTATTGAGTGGCAGAACTCAACGCCGTGCTTTGCCTCGTTACCAGAGCAAGGAATTGAAAATATTAAATATTTCATTTTCTGAGTGGAAATCGAAAACGTAACCTGTCACGTTTACAGTATGTAGTTCTTAGTATTAGTTCAACACGCTTTTATTATGTCGACTAGTAACAATGTGATAAAATCTAAGAAACTGAGTTTGACCCATTTCTAACGATGTTTATCCTTCATATCACCATGAAAGTAAAGAAACTTGGCAGTTATATATAAAATAGGTATTCTATAGAAATACTATGAGTTAGGATCTCAATCGTAAATTTCTTCAGAAAATACTAGTGAAAATACTAGCCATTCTAGTTTACGCTCAAATAATTTATAACTTCAAGTTTATCGACAAGATATTAGAAAATATACGATATGAAAAATAGAGAATAATTTAGAAAGATGTGAAAGGAACGCAAAAGACTACCAACAAGCGGAAAAAAGGAAGATCAGGATGTGTGTGTTTTTATCTACAATAGATAATTAATTAATTTTATGTTTTTATGTAAACATCAAAAATATTATTTGGATCGCAGATATAAAGAGGTTGACAATAATAGAGACAACGAAAGAGGTATTTTCGAGTTTGTACTAGCTCCACCAGGCATAGCATGTGGTGAGGACGCTAGAGACTGATATCTACCAAAAACTCGCGCAACTTTTCTTGCGTTTTAATAAAATTATTATTTTCCTTTATCATAGGAATTTCGGAAATTTCGGAATTTCGAAATCTACAAGGCAATATTCAGTGTTCTACGCTGCTACTATGTTTTCGACTGTGTGATGCGTTGTCTGGTAAACACGGCATAGTAATGTGATATATGTACGTGTTAGATGTAACCCGAAAATATACGTTTGCGTGAACTACAGAATGTAAATCTAGATTGTTCTTATACCCGCAGAAATTTCGAAATTTCAATGTGGTAAGCCGCAGACTTTCGTCAGAACATTTAACCAAAAAATATTATATTTTTATAGATATATAGAGTCCTTCTAGACTCGGCCCAGGGACACAAGTTGGTAGTGTAATGCGACGGTTGTGGGTTCGATCCCTACTCAAGGGAATGAATTGTTATTTGTTAATATTTTCATTTCTTCGTTTTAATACTATGGCAAAAGCCCGGCGTTGAGTTCCACCACTCAACACGCAAAGCCTTGAAAAATTCCGTAGAAAGTGGGGAACGAAGCTCCGTAACCTATGTGTGATTCCCTCTGCCTACCCTGTTGTGTGCGGGATACAGCGTGAATTTTAAAGAGATTAGCGAGATTTAAAAATGTATCCTTCAATACGTATTTTCCATAAAAAATAAGACTCGCATTCAAAACTAATTTCTCATGAAATAAAGCAATTTAAATTTGTACCATAATCAAAGTGCCGAACTTTCCCTCAGCAGAACTTGTTGCTGTGAGTTTTGTAAGAACCTCGAGGTCCTCAAACAACGCCGTTTCATGGTTTACAAACTTCAAAATTGAATCGCGTAAAGTAAAGTTTAATTAGTAACTTGTGTATAGAATTTTTATGAAAATATATCAGAAAGGTGTGGTTAGTTTTTTTTTAAGTTTATATAGATTACTATATAATACTGTACTTTTTGTAGGATACCTGTCAAAATTAATTGCTTGAGGTTGGAGGATGTTTGAGGTTTGGATAGGTATATTTCAACTTTTTTTTAAACTTTATGCTACACCGTACACTTCGGGATACACCGCATTTATTAGGGGAGGCAGAGGGAACCTATTGTTAAAACACTCTGTTCTCCAATTTTCGAAACTTATGTGTTGACTGGTAGAGAGTAAGCGCCGAGGTTTGTCTACTACAGAGAGGGAATAAAATAAATTAATTTCCCGATTGGGAATCGACCACAACGTTCGTAATTAATAGACACTGCCGCTGAACCACGACGACCTCCAGCCGCCTCATCCTTTTTATCTCTCTTCTAAAGAGATTTAGGCAATCCTTTAATCTTAATTCCAATCCATTCGCGACGCAGGGGCACAAGTGTGTCACCGTGACAAGTTGTGAACCTCCCGCTCGAAAAAATTAAATATTTAATATTTACATTTCTTCGCTTTGGTGACGAGGCAAAGCGCGGTGTTGGGTTCAGCCACTCAAGATGCAATACCTCCAGATTTCAGGGGAAAATGGATAAGTAAGTGTCTTAACACTACGTTTCCTCTGACTACCCTGCTGTGTCTGGGATACAAAATGTCTTAATTAGTTAATATACCACGCATATTGAGCAAAACTGATAATAAAATATTTATAAATTAATGTTACGTATGAATTATTGATTTAGCACAAAGTGTTTTTCGTTCTACATTATATATGTATGTACGTACACAGCTATAATAATATTAAAATTTCAATAATTTCGCTATATTTTGTATTGAAAATAAAATTTTATTCTCATATTGTATTAAACATTGTATTCAACATAAATTCACAGTGAAGTAAACTGTTCGAATAATCCAGCTTTTTGTACTATTGTTCTCAATATTATAAGTATGCCATTAAAATATTAAATCACGTTTTCCAATTAAAATTGGATTTTGTAATTTTTTTTGTTCTGTTTTGTTTCAGCCACATTATTTTCCCTAAGTATCAGCTTAGGCAGAGGGAACATAATGTTACACACACAGACACTACGTTACCCATTTACAGGCCTAATTTTTGAGACATTGCGTGTTAAGCGGTGAAATTTAACGCCGTGCTTTGTCTATCAGCGCGGGGAAATGCCAAGTACATAAACAATCGCTCGATAAATTCGCTTTGGTAACAAGACAAAACGCAGTGTTGAATTCTGCCACTCAACATGCAATGTTTCGAGTATTTGAAATTGTTTTAATAGGAACGGAATTTCTCAACATTAGGTTCCCAGGTTCCCGATTGCGTTTACTGCCAGACACTGACTCATTGCGCTCTACAGATTTCATTATATTCTAGTGAAAAATAATAAAAAATAATTTGCTTCACGTTGTATTCCGCATAGAGCAGTGTAGGAAGAGGGAACCTAGTGTTAAGACACTCCGTCCCTTAATTTCTGCCGAATTTTGCAGGCATTGCGGGTCGAGTAGCGGAACTCGACGCCGCGCTTTGCTTTGCAAGAAAAAGAAAATACTATTTTTTTCATTTCTTCAAATGGAAATCGAACCCACAAAGTACGTGCACGCTCATGCCCCTGCGCCACAAGGTCCTCACTTTGTTTTAATTTAGTAATTAATTTTCTAATATAGTCTTTTGTGACTTTACTAGGATTTTTTAAATAAAATACCAAATCTGAACACAATATAAAATTTCCCTAACAATTTAAAACTCTTATGAAACCACGTTAAAAATTTAAATTTGTTTAAAAATCTAAATATATTCATTTTTGAAGTCCTAACAGAAATGCTTCTTTATAATCGCTATTGGACGTCATATCAACATGATTTATAGTTGAACTCACCAGATTTTGAAATACGGCCGCGTTCTGGAATGAAGATCGATTTAGTGTGAAAAAATTTAATACTAAAAATAAAGATGTTTCCGCTGTATTCCGCATGTAATTGAGTGAACATAGTGTAAAGACACTACGTTCCTCATTTTCCGCCCAATTTTCGAGACATAGTGTGTTGTAGGGTGAAAATATTTCAGAAATAATAATTTTCCCGAATTGGCATCGAACCCACAGCCATCGCGTTAACCCTCAGATGCTGTCTTGTTTTTTTTATAGTTTCATACTGTATCCAGAACACAGCAGAAATATATACCGTTCCCCAATTTCGATCGAATTCTAGAGGCATTGCGTATTAAGTAGCTGAACTCAGCTGCGATATGTCTCGTTACTAGAGCGATGAAAATATTAAATATCTCATTCCCCCCGAGCAAAAATCGAACTCACAACCGTCGCGTTTACAGGCGCTAGCTTTTACCACTGCGTCACGACGACCAAGCTCTTATCTCATATTTTGTCTTTTATTGAGTGAAATTTGTTGATAAAAATGAAAATATCCACATTTTTTTCTTTTCACATTAACAATGTCTTTATATATACGTATCTAGCTTGAAAGATACAGTTTTGAACAGTGTACGGTGTAAGAGCTCTCCAATTGCCTTGAAGTGCGAACGCGATTAGTACCATAGACCACTAGAGGTTCAACCACCATTGAGCTAAGATTTAAGGAAAGAATTTACATCTATATGCATAGTTTTGGGTATGTCTGTATAAGCGACGGTTGTGTGTTCGATCGCAACTCCAATAAGGGAAGATTAAGTTTACTAGAAGGAGAAAATGATAATATTGTGTATTGCAGAGGAAACCTGAGACCTAGTGTTAAGACATTTCGTACCCATTAAGGCACTGTTTATTGAGTGGCGGAATTAAACATCGTGCTTTGCCTCGTTACTACAGCAAGAATATAAAAATATTAAATATTTCATTCCCCAGAGTGAGAATCGAACCCACAACCTTATTTACCCTGCTATACGGAGAAATCGCTTCTTAGAAAAACAGGTTTCTAATAGACTTTTTTAGACTACAATATTGTTTTAGCACCTTTACGCCCCTCTACCCCTAACTCCAAAACGGAGGAAAATGAGCATTGGTAACCATCTCGTCTTACTTAACACTAGGTTCCCTGTACATACAATGCTAGATTCAGAATACAGCTTGAAGCTAAAAAAAACGTTTAAAGTCCACGCGAACAATCTTACTAGTGACGATACATATAGACTTAACGAAATGCCTCACAATCACGAAACAAAAAGAATTTTGATTTACTGCTATATTTTATTTTATGAATAGACCTCACGACGAAGCAATACATATTAAGCGTTTTAAATTATATTTTTTATAGTTTAGTTTCTTGTTAAATAAAAAAATAAAATAAATCAGCTTCACGCGTGTATCCCGCACACTGCAGGGTAAGCAGAGGGAACCTAGTGTTGAGACACTCCGTTCCCCACTTTCTGCCGAATTCTGGAGGCATTGTGTGCTGAGTGGCATAACTCAGCGCCGCGCTTTGCCTCGACATCAGAGTGAAGAAATGGAAATATAAATTTAAGTAAATATTTCATCTCCTCGAGTGGGAATCGAACCCACAACCAGTCGGTTTTACAGTCACACCTCGTGCCGCTGCGCCACGACTGGCCTCGACAGTTTCTTGTTAGCGAGCAATTATCGTAAATAATACGTTATAGAGGAGGCTTTAAATAAGCTTGTTGAGTTCTAAAGTACGTATTATTTATAGTTTTATATGTTTATTTTAATTTTATTTGAATATGCATTTAGTTCAGTTTTTCGTCGTTCAACTGATTATAAATGCGACGTTTGTGGTTCGCGTGGACGATGTAGTCGCTCTGGTGACGAGACAGAAGCGCGGCGTTGAGTTCCGGCACTATGACACGAAAAATTTCGTAATTTGTCAGGATGGAGTGTCTTAACGCTCGTTCGTCGTAGATTTAAACAGAGTATAAAAGCAAAAAAAAAGCACTCAATGTTTTGAGTTTAGTGGGTCCACAACCATCGCGTTTATCTATCTATTTGGAACAAAGTGCTAAGACACTCTTTTCCCCAAATAATAAACCTCCTAGTGGAAATCAAACTCACAATCGTCGCGTTTAACCACACCCTGGTACCACCGTGCCACGATGGCCTTAAAATCATTCGAACACATTGTAACTAAAGATAGATATATCTTCTACATAATATATAGCGTGTCACAAGCACGTTAGAACTGTTTACATTATTTGTGATATATGTGGACGGGTCACGAGTGCCTGTGGGTGTACGCCCACACGATTTTTTTTTTAGGCCTAAATATGTTTTATACGAGTATGTATTTTTGGCATAGCGTCTCATTGTAAACGCGATGGTTGTGGGTTCGATTCTCGCTCGGGGGGATGGATCATTTTCATTTCGCTATACAGTACAAATTAAAAATATATAAAAAAACGCAGTACATTTTTTTCTACTATGACTATGTCGTTAGTTACTTAGTAGCTAGGTATAGAAACAATGGTTATCGGTTCAATCGGCGTGGTGGAAGGCTCTTACCAATTCTTTTCAGGCTATACATGAGTTTAGGGTAATACGCTTATCATTCTATGTATGTGTGTTTGTTCTTATAACTATCAACCGTGTTGAACTATTAAACTTTTTTAAAGTCATCATTAATATTATATTCTTATATAATATTCTTATTAATATATTAATATAATATTCTTAATAATAAACTTTTTTGAGATCTTCATTAATTTTCTTAAACTTGCCAGTGCCACTAAAGAGATGATTTTAATTGAAATCTACGTCAGCGGCGAGGAGACCCACCATATTGTCAAAATAAAAATTAAAAATCAACAAACGTTGTCAAAGGGACGTTGAGGTTTTAGGGTCCTTTTGTATTTTCTTTTAATTTTCCGTTTTGAATGGATTACATTTTTGCGTTATTACAATAACGATTTACATATAACTTCGCTTAATGGAAGAAATATATATATTTAATTTATTTTTTATTTTAATCCATCACCATGTTGCGCATAAGGAGTGTATCTAATTTTTATGGATTCACTCTCAGGGGAAATTTTTTTTATTTTTCCGATCTGTAAAAAAAGAGCACAGCGTTGAGTTCCACCAGCCACATCAAACCTCACATTTGAGTGATAAGAGATGAACGTTGTGTGAACATTAAACTCAATGCATATTGTATATGCAAAATAATTGGTGAACCTGGAAACTTATTGGCTAGGCACTCCGTTTCTTGCTTTCTGTTGTATCCTGGAGGCTATGCGTGTTTAATGGCGGAACTCAACGCCGCGCTTGGCCTTGTTAGAGGTGAAACATTTCATATTTTCATTTAATCATGTGGGCATCGAAACCACAATATGTCGCGTTGAAGGTCGTACTCTTGTACTCTAGCGCCACGACTTGGTACTTTAAAATATTATATAACATTTAAATAATTATGCATTTTAATAAACACAACTCTCTTACTATTTCCGCTATTTCAGCTTTTCATAAAGCTCACTTTCAGTTTGTCACGTCCTTTTGAATCTTACGTGAGTAAATGAATGAGCTTCGCCCGTAAATTGTGTCAACATTTACAACTCCGACAACATACTATAGTACCGTTTAATTTTACGTCAATAGCGAAACTTTGAAGTGCACTCTCTAATGGTTGCGTTTCTATGAATGTCAATATTTAAATATATCTTGTTATATTTGTGTAAAGAAGTTGTAGTTTTTTTTTATAATAATAAAAATCTACAGAAATCAATTTGCTTTCGTCCATTAGTTCTGAAAGTAAAAGTACGTGGACAAACAGACAATTTTTTCCAGCATATAGTGGAGTAGGCAGAAAGAACCTGGAAACCTAGTGCTAAGACACTCCTTTCTCATTTTTCGCCAAATTTTAGAGGCATTGCGTCTTACGTAACGGAACTGAATTCTTTTACTCTTTATCTCGACACCAGAGCGAAGAAATTAAAGTATTAAATATTTAATTTTCTCGACTGAAAATCGAATCCACAGCCTGTTGTGTTTTTAGTCACACGCTTGTTCTACTGCGCCACGACTGTTTTATAACAATTTAAATCTAATCAAATCAGCTTCCCGGTGTATCCCGCACACAGCAGGGTAGGCAGAGGGAACCAGTGTTAAGGCACTCCGTTCCCCACTTTCTGCCGCATTCTGGAGGCATTGCGTGTTGAGTGGCAGAACTCAACGCCGCGCTTAACCTCGACACCAGAGCGAAGAAATGGAAATATAAATTTAAGTATATATTTCATCTCCTCGAGTGGGGATCGAACCCACAACCAGTCGGTTTTACAGTCACACTTCGTGCCGCTGCGCCACGACTGGTTACACAATTTAGTTTTAAATATTTGAATTCGATTTCTAGCGTGAACATTAAAGGAATTACATAGCCTTTGTCAAACCATTGTTGAAACGTGTCAAATTGTGGATATTCATTACGATCACAAAACGTATTGGACAGAATGGAATGAAATATAAGGCTCAAATGTAATATCTATACTTCTTCACCGATACACAGTTTGTTTGATTGAATGCATTATTCTTAGGAAATACCGATTTGAATAAAAAAAAATATTTCAGTATTATGCAGACAGTTTATCGAAAGGTGACAGGTTATCTGAAAGTTACTTATTAAGAATCTTTCCTAAGTGTGGAATAACAATTTAAAAAATGTTAAAAATGGCTTTTGAAAATTTTAAAAATTTTATAGCATCAAGGTGGATAGTGGGTAGTACCCAACAATAAATAGGTTTACAGCGACGCCAACAACGATCTGACCCATTGTTCCTGTGACCAGAGTTACTTCGGGTACTTATAACGTGTTGTAAAACTCTTTTGAAGCCAGTGGTAGAGAAGGGGCATAAGCGTGCTACTGTAAAAGCAATGGGTTGTAGGTTCGCTTTCAACTTGAGATACTAAAATATTGAATATTTTTATTTCCTCGCTCTGGTAACGAGGGAAAGCACGACATTGAATTCCGCCACTTAACACGAAATGCTACCAGAATTCGGTAGAAAGTGGGAAACGAAGTGTCTTAACAATAGGTTCCCAGGTTCCCTCTGCCTACGCTGCTATATGCTCTATCTTTTAATTTTTTGTTCTTTTCATTTGACCACAGGGACGAAGCCGCTGTTAAGAACTAGTAATGTGCTAGTAAAATTAATAAAAACATTACAATTTCTATTAGAGTCGCCTTTTTCAGCTTCACTAATTATTTCACATATACAGGGTGAAGCTAACAAAAATAAAATATAACAAACTTCTTTACACAAACATAACAAGATATATTTAAATATTGACATTCATAGAAACGCAACCATTAGAGAGTGCACTTCAAAGTTTCTCTATTGACGTAAAATTAAACGGTACTATAGTATGTTGTCGGAGTTGTAAATGTTGACACAATTTACGGGCGAAGCTCATTCATTTACTCACGTAAGATTCAAAAGGACGTGACAAATTGAAAGTGAGCTTTATGAAAAGCTGAAATGGCGGAAACAGTATGACAGTTGTGAATTTTGAGCTTTCTTTTTTTTAGCTTTTGCTTGTTCACGGGAGTTTATTAAAATGTTATAATAATTATATAAATTTTATATAACATTTGAATTCTGTGCGTGGTACAAGCTAACTGTAAACGTGACATGTTATGGTTTCGATTCCCATTCGAGTTAATAAAATATTTATTATATTTTTATTTCTAGGCTCTGGTGTCGAAGCGAATGCGACGTTCCGCCACTCAACACGCATTGCTTTCAGAATTCAGTAAAAAGTGGGGAGCGGAGTGTCTTAATTTTACGCTATCTTTGCCTGTCCTGCTTCATACAGAATATAGTAAAAAAAAATAATGTAGCGGGTTCAGATCCTGTTTATACGTTTATTTAAACAAAAGGAATGCTTTGGGAGGGAGTTTTAAATAGCAGTATAAAATAATATAATTTAGGATTATAAACTAGGAAGCACTATAGTAAATGCTAACACATAAAAATACATAATTATCATTAGAACGAATACGTCTATAAAGCTGAGGTAATGTCTTATCGCAAATCTTGCTTATTTAACTTTAGGTATATAAATAATATGAAAGCTGTTATAGATTTTGTCTGCCTTTCTTTGCTGACTTTTAAGCGCGATGCTGGGTGGGTTCGAAGCGAACGGAGGTTATATAGAGATTTTTTTTTCTGGGAACCTACAGTTAAGACAAACTGTTACCATTTAAGACATTTCGTTCCCCACTTCTCGCCGACCTCTCGAGGCATTGTGTGTTGAATGGTGGAACTCATCGCCGCACTTTGCCTCGTTCGCAGATCGAAGAAACGGAAATTATAATTATAATATTAAATATTTTATTCCCCTGAGTGGTAATCGAACCACCCATAACCGCGCCCCTAAGCCACAACAGCCTACGTGAAACGTAATATGATTTAATCACAACTGAGTTTACATCAATATTCTCTACGGAACCCTCAATCTTAAAATTCAATTTCCATTTATCAATATTTGCCAACAACCCTGTATACATTTGTTATACATGGTGATACCGTAACAATACAATCTAATGTCAAACCAAGCGTAACTAAACCCTTATTTGTTCGGCGTCGCGCTCTCACTTACCGTTCATTGGCGATTTTATCGACATTCTTATATTTTTCTCTTTTATTACATACATTTTGTAGAAAATGCTCAAACAATATTCTCGTTGTGCCAATAAAACGTATTTAGAGTTAAAAGGTTTTTGTGTTAAATTATATGTGATTTTAGTAGAGTATTGTGCAATATGAAGAAGAGCCGCGTGATCCCGGCTTAGAATAGGATCACCCTGGTACTGGTGGTGTCGTAAGAGGCGACTAAAGTACGTGTGGTAGAGTCACGTCGCCAGCAATGGCAACATGCATGGGCAGACTCGACCGGATCAATACCACCCCCGGCATTTAAAACCG
Organism: Heliconius erato x Heliconius himera; assembly: GCA_013421005.1. Classification (NCBI taxonomy): domain Eukaryota; kingdom Metazoa; phylum Arthropoda; class Insecta; order Lepidoptera; family Nymphalidae; genus Heliconius; species Heliconius erato x Heliconius himera. The sequence goes on along the minus strand of JAATLQ010033464.1, from coordinate 85 downwards.
GCGTTAAGTAGTGGCTTTATGCCACTGCGTTTCGCATCAGGTAATGCCGGGCTCCGGAGCCCAACCCCCACCCCTCCCTGGAATA
>JAATLQ010033462.1:17974-73891 GCA_013421005.1 Heliconius erato x Heliconius himera | reverse complement strand
CTTTACAACCTTGGATATAATATTTTCCTGTCTGGCGAACCATTTGTCCACTTTGTTAACCATTGATTCCTTGAACTCACGTAGTTCTTTTAACAATGGATTAAGAGCATCTTCCATGTCAGCACGAGCACGTCTAATTGTCACGCAATTTACGGGTGATCCTTCGGTAAGTGATGTAAAACTTATGTCTTGAGCATCGTTGGAATGTGTAGGCGAAGACATATCCATGTATAATAAAATATATAGCAATATCAAATAAAAAATATTGCAATATCATTTGACACTTTATCGAAGAACACTCCGTTCTCAAAAGATATTGCTGTTTGGTACTGAGATATACTGGTTGTTGTTGTTGTTGGATTGGTGTAACGTTTTTTTTTTTGACAAACATACCTAAATATTTTCTCAGTTGCATGTGCACATACAAGGGTCGGTAGAGGGAATCAGAGGTGATAGACACTCTGTTCCCATTAAGATATCTTTTCCCCCCTTTCTGCCGAATTCAACGCCCCTCTTTGCCTCGTTACCAGAAAGAGGAAATGAAAGTACTAGCGCTCCACATATGCTATGTTGCTCCACAGCTCCCACTATTGTTCAGTGCTATTTTTCAGTGTATTTTTCAGTTAGCAGAAAACGCACAGAATTTAATTGTGGCACCAGCGTACATGATTTTTCAAAATTGTAACGAAAACAAACAAGATTTAACAGTTAATCGAATATACTTTTAAAGTCAGTCCTCCATCTGTCGCTGTCAATGTCAAGATATAAATTAATGTTGGTGAAACTTTTTCCGCAACTTGTCAGATACAGAATATGTTTTCCTGAGAAAAAATAATGAAACAAGGACAAACTGTTTGTAACTTAGTAGAAAGTTTGGTCGGTGATTTAGAAGAATCTTGCTGAAATTGATTTAAGTAGGTAATAAATTTAGTTTAGGGGAATGAATTGTTTCCATTTCTTTACTCTGGTAATAATCCTTTCCCCCGAGTGGAGATCGAATCCACAACCGCGGTGTATACTGTCAGTGGTTATAAAACTATGTCTTATTACATACATTGTAGAGGACAGTCGTGGCGCGGCGGCACGAAATGTGACTGTAAAACCGACTGATTGTGGGTTCGATCGCCACTTGAGGAGATGAATATTTACTTAAATTTATATTTTCATTTCTTCGCTCTGTTGTCGAGGCTAAGCGCGGCGTTGAGTTCTGCCATTCAACACGCAATGCCCCCAGAATTCGGCAGAAAGTGGGGAACCGAGTGTCTTAACATTAGGTTCCCTCTGCCTACCCTGTGTGCAGCGTGAAGCTGATTTAATTTTTTATTTAATTTATTACATACATACTTAAGCTAATAAAGTATATAATAAGTAAAAATTTTATAGTAAATCATAGATTGCAATAATATTCAGATTTCAATATAAAGGAAAAAGAAAATTTTGAAATACTGAATACGAAGGTCACCTCACAATAGACCCCTATAATATTTCATTAGAAATTACAAATATCTAGGCCTGGAGTAGGTTATGGAGTAATATTAATAAGGGTAGGACTATTACAAAAAAGACAGTCATAACCAATAAAAAATGGTTTCTTAAAAAACAGATTTCCTATAAACGTCCATAAATTTCCCTCATCGGAGGTTTTTCGAGTAATCCTTGTAACGTGTAGTACGACAGACAGATTAAGACGCGACCTACTTTGCGAATGCTCACGTAACGAGTACTTTATAAATATAAATCAATATATTTTTTTAAGTAGTTCTTTTTAAATTAAAATGAATTTATAATATTTGTTTCTAATAAAATGACGCCGTCGTGGCGCAGCGGTACAGCGCCTGACTGTAAATGTGATGGTTCTGGGCTCGATCCCCACTCTGGTATTTTACTCTGGTATAAAGTATTTTCATTCACTCAATAAACAATGACTTGATGGCGGAAAATGGGGAACGGAGTCTCTTAACACTAGATTAAATTAGATTCTCTCTCCTAAGCATTTTTTTAGGTTTATTCTCACTTTGTATAAAGTATTGAAAGCAAAATTTTTTAGACATGCTCTCGTCAGCGTTGTGTGTGTGTGTGCTTTTTTATGTTTAAGAAAGTTCTGCTCATTTTTCATATTTTGAGAGGCATTTTGTGAACCAGACTGTCCGCAGTAAAAATACAAAATACTTACATTAAAAGTATTTAGTGTTAAATACTTATTTAGAAAACGTATAAAAATTTGAACGTAGCGGGACTCGAACCCGCGCCTTCTGGAAACAGACAGGCGCTCTGACCACTAAACCTTACGTTCGCCTTTTCTAAATAAGTATTTTTCTTTCCTAAGTGTGGAAAGTGTGTTTATTATGAAAAAAAAATTAAATTAAATTAGCTTCACGCTGTATCCCGCACACAGCAGGGTAGGCAGAGGGAACCTAGTGTTAACACACTCCGTTCCCCACTTTCTGCCGAATTCTGGAGGCATTGCGTGTTGAGTGGCAGAACTCAACGCCGCGCTTAACCTCGACACCAGAGCGAAGAAAATGGAAATATAAATTTTAGTAAATATTTCATCTCCTCGAGTGGGGATCGAACCCACAACCAGTCGGTTTTGCAGTCACACCTCGTGCCGCTGCGCCACGACCGGCCTCAAATACCGGTGTGTATTATGGATATCAATAATAGTAAAATAGTAATATAATAATCAATGTCTTACCGCTGTCGACCACCCACCATTTGATTTTATTAGTGTATGTTAAAAGTAATAAAAATATTATTGTTTAGCATTCATCTAAAGAGTTTAAGAACAATAACACGGCCGCAATCTTTACAGTTTAAAGTAAATTGTAGATAGAACAAAACACCAAAACAAAGGGAATTAAGAAAATGATGAAACAACGCATTTATCGTGTAATTTAGAACATTTTTATAAAAATTCTTTTAGATTTATTAGCGTTCGTTTATTCTTTTGTTCGTTTGCTTAGTCCTTTAATGTTTAAGATGAGTTATATCAAAATTATGGTATATACTTTCATTTATACAAATATTTTCTTTAGAGTTTTAACTAGCTTTGTGACAAGACACTCCTTTCCCTGCTTTTCCCCTAAATTCAAGACAGTAGGTACGTGTTGAGTGGCTCAACGCCGCATTTTGTATTGGCAGTGTAGTGTTGATGGTGAATAATGAAAGTTTACTCACGTTTAGCACTGAGTTTAATCAACACCACTTTAAATGTACATACAGTGATAACACAAATGGTAACATCACAATTAAACACGGTGATAATTAAATATGCCGTCGACAAGGGGGTAGGCGTAAATATTACTCCTCACCGGTTCAATCGACGGCAGCGAGCGCTTTTGATATAAATATACTAAATACGAATACTTGTTATAATATATATACATTATATTAAATATAAGTATGTGCTCGTATGTATATAAATGATAAATAAATAAATTACGATATTGAAATATATAAATTAAAATTAAAAAATTAAATTAGCTTCACGCTGTATCCCGCACACAGCAGGGTAGGCAGAGGGAACCTAGTGTTAAGACACTCCGTTCCCCACTTTCTGCCGAATTCTGGAGGCATTGCATGTTGAGTGGCAGAACTCAATGCCGCGCTTAACCTCGACACCAGAGCGAAGAAATGGAAATATAAATTTAAGTAAATATTTCATCTCCTCGAGTGGGGATCGAACCCACAACCAGTCGGTTTTGCAGTCACACCTCGTGCCGCTGCGCCACGACCGGCCTCTGAAATGAAATATATAAATAACACATATTAAATAAACTGTAAATATAAATAATAGTTCCCTACAGGCAGTATAGGAAAATAATAGCAAATCATTGCTCGAGTTCGAATCGAACTTACACCCATCACATTTCTACTTCTATATATTATGAGGGATAAAGTATAAAGCTAACATAATAATAAAATGACTTCCTATGTACAGCAGATTAGGCAGAAGAAGCCTAGTGTTAAGACACTACGATTCCTACTTCGAATCCACGATCGTCTCCACCAGCCAAACTTTAAAATAAAATAAAAATATTGTTTTATATAAAGCTTAAAAACAACTATGAACTAATATTTCAAGAATATTACACGTTCAAAAGTAATCCCATTATGCAATCCCTCGTTACAACGCTGGCTTAAACTCGTCTTACAATTCGTTTATGTTTATATTGCTTTAAGTCTTAATATTTCTTCAATTCAAGTTATTCATTTTCCCAATCTGCCGGGTCCTACATGCGGTACGTATTATTAAATTAGTGTTTATTCTATTAAGTACTTTTTTCAGATTCACGCTGTATCCCAGGGAATATAGGGGGTGTATAGGGAAGGCAGACGGAACCTGTGGAACCTGTTAAGACACTCCGTTCCCCACTTTCTGTCGAATCTTCGACGCATTGCGTGATGAGTGGCGGAACGCGACGCTGTGCTTTGGCTTGTTACCAGATCGAGGAACTAGAAATATTAACAAATAATAATCCATTCATTCTAAATATCTTTTATATAGGGTTAGGTACATATTAAATACTAGCGGCTCACTGGGGGCTTCGCCCACAAACACCACCTATAATTATTTTATTATACTGCATTCAATAATTTTTCATAATTTTGAGAAAGTGGAAACACTACGTGGCTTGCGAGGACGCAATCAACAGCAAAGGCCCCCCGCGGTACTCGAGCCTATGCTTACGGCCGTAAACAGAGCGTTGAATTATTTTAATTTAACATTTTCTCAAAAAGTATATTACAAAAGCCAAAGCTTATTGTCATTAAATTTCCTTGATGTTCGAATAACTCTCGCTTCGCTCGTAAATTTCAATACAAGTTATATAAAAAAAAAACATTGAAATATCACCTTACAATTATCAATTATTTTTGTCACATAATGTCTTTTTTATAAGAGACAGATATAGGGTCTTGCGGACTATATTTTAGAACTTTTTTACTTTTAGATCTTAGCGTTTAAACAAACAAACTCTTCAGCCTTATTATATTAGTATAGGTGATGTCCTTAAGTAATCGCAATTTAATACGAATCTCAATTTTACAAATACTCAAGCTTGCTCTTCTTAGCTGCCTTGTTCTATTGAAACTTATATTTTTCTAAGTTCATTTTATATTCTTTAGTGTTCTAACTTGGCCAACATTGGCGTAGAATGTATAAAGTTTTGAAGTAGGTACATATAGTCATTATTTGTTTATTTTTTAGCTTCACGCTGTATCCCGCACATCGTAGGGTTGAGGCAACCTGGGAATCTCCCAATTTTCGAGAAATTGATTGTTGGGTAGCGGGACTCAACGCGGTGCTTGTTATATTTGTGTATAAAATAATTTATTCCCTCGAATGAGAAGAGAACCCACAACCGTCGCTCTTACTGGCAGACACTGTGGCTCCGCGCCACGACGATACACGAGTTATTTATTTTATATAGAATAAAGAAATTATGTCTTCTGGTTCAACAGTTTAAGAAAATTAATTTAAGCTAATATTTTGTTACCATAAAAGAATCTCAGGCCGTTTGTCCGTAATTATTGAGGCTAGTGTATACGCGGGGACGCAAGCGCACGATTGTAAATATGGCAGGTTATGGGTTGAATTCCCACTCCCACAAGTGTATGGGTGTAAAAAAAAATATTTGCTCGTTCGCCGGTGGTTATTTTTTATTTCAGAGAAATTCTTTGTTCCTCATATAGGAGAGTAGTTAGAGAGAACTTGATGTTAAGTTTCTCCCTTTGGCCACATTCCTATGCGGGATGCAGTGAATTAATTACTACGCCAGTCGTGGCGCAGGGTCACAAGCGTGAGACTGTAAACGCGACAGGTTGTGGGTTCGATTCCCACTCGAGTAAATGCAATATTTAATATATTCATTTCCACGAATTCTGCGGAAAGTGGGAGACGGAAATGTCTTAATCGGAACGGAGTGTCTTGATATTAGGTTCCCAGGTACCCTGCTATGTGTGTGGAATATAGGGTGAAGCTAAAAAAAATAGTTAATTAATATCCAGTCATTTTTGTCCAACGTATTTGTGTAACATACAACTTTTTGTTGATATTTCATGTACGTTCATGTGTTACAGTCTATAAATAAGCTCCGAATAATTTTCTTTCATAAATTCCATGTATAATTAGTATCTGTTTACTCTGTAGAGGGGTATCAAGCCGAGCCTCATTACAGCGTGATCGATGCATGTACATGACTCCACACTCTGAACGGGGATAAAGTTTTTGCATAATAATTATTATATTTTAACCGTCATCTACCCGGTATAATGGTGCAGTTGGGCGTCTGACTACAGGCAATGGTTGTGGGTTTGATTCCAGCTCAAGAAAACGGGATGTATTTAAAATACCTTTGTTTCCACTTTTGTGCTAAACAAAGAATGCCACTAACAGTAAATATTTGTGAAATAGGTAAAAAATAATTAATAATGTAATAGGATCCAGGCGGTCCTGGCATGGAATTATTTACTTATTTAGAAAACGTATAAAAATTTGAACGCATCGGGACTCGAACCCGCGCCTCCTGGAAACCGACCAGGCGCCCTGACCACTAAGCCATGCGTTCAACGCATAGCTTAGTGGTGTTGTGGTGGTGGCGTTTTCTAAATAAGTATTTTTCTTTCCTAAGTGTGGAATAACACTTTAAAAATGTTTAAAAGTGGAATTACTTTTCGAATCACTGCTTGTGGAAATTGAACCCACAGCCGTGGGGAACCCTCTACCTAGAGGCCGATTACGAGTTATATAGCTAGGTATGTATTATACAATAACATACTAAGTACAGTTTACACTCAGATTAATTTATACTTGAGGACAGTCGTGGTGCAAGGGCACAAAGTTTGACTGTAAAAGCGACAGGTTATGGGTTCGATTCCCACTGTAGGAAATGAAATATTTAATATTTTAATTTCATCGCTCTGATATCGAGGCAAAGCGCGGCGTTCATTTCCGCGAATTCAACGGAAAATGTGTAAGGGGGGTAAACTAAGCTCCCTCTGTCTACACTGTGTGCGGATTACTAAAAAAAATTGCTTGAACTGTGAAAATAGATGTATAGTCAGTACATATACACAATATACTTACTAACCAGTTTTCAGCAAATTCTACTAAGAAAGATAAATTACTTTTTCAAGTAAGATCGTTAGAAGCGTAAGGTAAAAGTTACCGAATTTCAGATGTTTGATATTTAACTTTAAATCTCAAGTGCAATTGTATCTTTTGTTTGTTGGGGAATGAATCATTTTCTCTCACTCGCTCCGATTACAGGACAAAAGGCGGCGCTAAATTCCGCCAAACAACACGTAATACCTCGAAATTGGATGGAAAATAGGCCTACAATTACAACTTGTCGTTAATGGTGGTGCCGTCAGATTTTGAGTTTAGATTTTGATCTCTATTTTAAAAGAATGTGGCGATCAGAGTGATGATTCACTATGTTCTAAAAATATAGAACGAAATACTTTTGGTAGGTATGTTTCATCATTTCCATCATCCTCGTCATGCTGCACAAATCTCGTGTCGAATGACGGAGCTAAACGCTGCCTTTAACTGACCAAACAAATAAAATATAAATATTTTTTATAGAACACTATAATCTCATTTCATAAAATATATGTATTATTCACTATGGCACTTTTTCTACATACTAATTAATATTAAAAAAAATAATGATTTCAACGGTCGGTCTTTTTAAGCGGCAACTCTCATAGTTTTTTTAAACTGCTATATTAATCGTCTGTAGTCACTTGGAATCTGCCAGCTGGATGAAAATTGAGGCCAGTTTTAATCTTTCATCTTTATCTTAGCGATTGGAATCTTCCCAAGTTTTACACGAAGGTTTCACATAATATAATGTCAGTTCTATATATAATAATTGTTTTGGTTTAAGTTCACGCTGCATCCCGCATATAGCAGGCAAGGCATAGACTATTTTCGAGACATTGCGTATTGGGGACGGACTCAACACAACGCTGCGAATTTTCTTGTTAGCAGAGTGCAATTATCGAACCCAGAACCACCGCGTGGCGCCGCCCTCCTCAACGATACACATACAAAATTTGTGGCATAGTAAAAAGGAGCTAATGATACTTAAGTGAAGTCATTCATTATCCTTATAAAGATGAACTGGAATTTGAACTCAAAAGTATAACGTTGATTTAATAAATCTGTAAAAAATATTTACTAATTTTTAATGCGTCACTAATTAATATCGAATTCACTTATTTTTATTTGGGAATACCTGATCTATATGTATTGTTATGAAATGTATGTATAATTCACATGAAATCTTATCTAAGTAATTGGTTAAACCTAACCAAAAGCTTCTAAGCTTTATTCTTTACAGGCTTCATTTTACTATCTCATTTTTTTTTCAGCTTCACGCTGTATCTCGCACACAGCAGGGTAGGCAGAGGAAACCTAGTGTTAGGACATTCCGTTCCCCACTTTCCGCCGAATTCTGGAGGCGTTGCGTGTTGAGTGGCGTAACTCAACGCCGCGCTTTGCCTCGATACAAAGCGAAGAAATAAAAATATAAATTTCAAAAAATATTTTATTTCTCGAGTAGGGATCGAACCCACAACCAGTCGATTTGGCAGTGGCCTCATAGATAGTATAAAATTATATTTGTGAGAATTTCGGTCAATTGAAGACACGATAGAACCGTGATAGGATGGTCGTGAGATGAAACGTCTATAAAAGAGAATTTAATAAGCGTTTTCCTATAAAACAGAAATTACATAATCTACATTAAAAAAAACATGAGATATTAAAGAATACTTGGTCTTTAACACATGCCGAGGAAAAAATAAATAAAAACTAAAACAAGATATTTTATTAAAACTTTTATATTCTATTGAGAAATTTAAAATTTTTAATATAATTATATTTTACTTCTTACAACACCCCTCAACAAATCTAAGCCATGTTTGACAGCGTCTATAGCCGTCCCCGGGGCGCACATCACACCGTACCCGCCGTGCCCGTAACAGTGCACCACCTTCACACCGCTGACTATCTCAGGCTCCACTCTCACCGGCACACGATGAGGTCGTAGACCGACTTTATGAGCTACTATCTCCGAATTTTTCAAAGCAGGCAAAAGATCACAGCATCGTTCAAATATAGCAGCGGCGTCGTGCTTACAAATGTCTTTATTATAGCTGTCATACTGCCGCACCCCACCTAAGGTGGCTATCCCGTCTAAACCAGGTATTATATAAGCATCGTAGTCCCCATAATAAGCCATTTTTAACCACGGCGCTCTCACCTTAACTACCTGCCCCCGTAAAGGCACCAAGTCGTGATCATTACACAAATACTTTGCTCCCAAGCCCGTACAATTAAATACCACATCGTAATTAGATAGTGATGTGAAACTATCGATTTTCTCATTTAAAATCCTACCCCCGTTATCGATAAACGATTTCTCCGTCCACGGTAGATATCTATCGCAACCGATTTTCACGGTTGAATAAAATGAACCGTAGTTCCAACCTTCGCCGCACAATTTTAATTCATCTTTATCCACCGCTCTGTAAACTGGTACAAGATCCTCGATAAGATGGTTCCTTGTTACGTGATAATTTTCCTTTGAAAAAATATAACTGGAGACCGCCATAATACCAGCGAGTGGTGCGTCTGAAGTTTTGAGGGTGTCTTGCCAAAAATGCCAAGAATTATCAATCCATTTCTTGGTTATTTCTTTCGTCGGCCCTTTGAAGCTTGTTCCCGGTCTGAAAAGGCCGGCGGCGACGGCGCTAGTCGTAGCATCTTTAAAAGTATCTGCTATTACCGTAATATCAGCGTTTCTTAACTCTTTTTGTAAAATACGGGCTACTGTAGACCCGACAACTCCAGCTCCAAGAATAGCTATCTTCGGAGAACCCCCATCCATTGTTATCTGTATACATAATAATACTTTTACATTAACTAGTAAATACTAAATACAAACATTAGATAATACTAAGCGATAATAACTTATTTCCATAAACACTAATTCTAATTATTTATCGATATACAATGCGATTGTTTGTTTTATAAAATTGTCATATGGGTGAACAATATTGTTCCTAAATTAGATATTTCTATTTGAATGGTTGACTAAAAATATTCAGTAAAAATAAATGTAGAGTTAAAAATATTCTGGTATGCGCTATAAACTGTAAATTACCTTGAATTTATTATTCTTAATTAAAATTATGCAAATTCTGTGACTAAGTGAAAAATGGAAAAGTTCAGAAACGAAAAAATTACATACAAAACATAGACTAACTTTAAAAATGAGCAAAGTAAAAAATATAAAATTAATTTACTCAGTCCTGTTCAATATTTGTTTATAGAAGAAGATATAATAAGTTATCGATTAGTCTTATCTCATAACAATTTATATATACTATATATAAACATTTATATTTAAAACCCAAATCTATGTATTTAATGTTTACTAACCAATATTACGTAACTTCAAATACTTACAAATAATATGAGTATATTAAATAATTAGCTTGCTTCTACGCTTCAGACACTATGTGCAGTACAAATATGGCTCAATTAATACGAAATTACGAAATTTAGAACAACAAGGGCCTATATTAATATATTCAGTGTTGCTTGAAAACAAAATATTATGGAATAATTAGTCTATATACAATGTTATAGACAATAAATAATAATACTTTACAAGTTTAAATCTGCCCTTTGCCTACCCTGCTATGTACGAGATACAGGGCAGACAGAAGCTAAAAAAATTGTAAATTATAACAATGAATAACTTTTCCTTTTATATTTTTTTACTTTACCGTCATTACTTAACTTTCTTTCGAATTCACTTTTTCACTTTATCGACTTACAAAAAGTTTTGTATACTTCAAAGTTACAAGTCCTGCAAAAATACTTATAACTTTGAAATTGGAGGGTTAAGTACTATAGATACTTACTGGTTCTTGCAAGTTATATTAAATCTGTGTTTAATGTAACATTTGAACAATATTATTATATTTGCTTATTTATTATAAAAATATTTAAATTTAAATATACATATTATATTTTTATTGTATTACAGAGCCCCGTCCACAGCGCAAAGACTACAATCAGTTGTCATCAAATGAGAAACTGGATAATAGACATATCGAAGATATTCACATAGAAGCTGACGCCGACTCCGACGCGAGCAGCACTGATCTAGAGGAGAGAGACGCGCGCGGTGTCTGCCCGCCTTGCGCGCATGATCGGTACAACAACAATATACGTCGACACGCCCACGATGATTTTAGCGATGATAGCGATTATGGTAAAATATTTTATCTAAACTTGTATTATACTTTTAACCTAATATTATAATCCTGCTTGCTTAAACGCTCTAATCTGAGAAAATAAAGGTTCGAATCGACAAGTTATTTTTGTATTGGAGAGATCTTGTTTAGATATTGTCCTATTGAAGAAGATTTTTAATAGTTTCAGTGTAATAATAATTTGAATACGACCTCAGGGGCCTCAGATAAAAGCTAGATATTCATATTTTAACCATTATTACAATAAATATAGACGCTTAGAAATTAACGCGCATGAACAGTGAAATAAAGATAAAATAAATCTATAAAATATATTTTAATAACTTTGATTATATTTAAATTTAACACAATAACGAACACTTTATTTATATTTATTTGTTAAATGTTTAAAAGGTTCTTATTATACCATAAACTTATACAGGCTAAAGAATTTTGTCTATGATGTAGTCTGTATTAGTCATAGCTCATGCATCAACTGTCACTGTCATTCTCAGGAAGCAAATTCTGTTATGTTGTGACTGGAAGAGAATTAGGACTAAGCTGTGATTAATTGCTATTTGCAATTGAATTTATAGCCAATACTTTGTAAATAACAAAAAAACGAACGATAAATAAGTAATATATTCAATAATCTAATATACGCAGAGCATGGCTAATTTAAAGTCAGATTTAGACGAGTATTTACTCCAAAACGAGAACCGTCGCAGCTACAAGATTAGTTTACCATTCTCTACTCCTAGTTTCTTTTCACGAAGTAATGACGAAACTCCCACGAGCTCTAACAGCTCTACCGGAACTTGGTTTGATAATGTACAGAAAGAATATTTTACTTTGGTAAGTAAAATACTTGTATCTTGATATTTGTTGCTATTGTTTAATTTTTATAACGTAACATTTATTAATATGAAATAATTCTACTAATTACCTTTTTGTATTTCAGACTCGAACACAACGATTTATGGGATTTGGTATATGCCTGGCTTTAGGTATATTGTGTTTCTTTTTGTCATTCCTTTACATACCAGTTTTAGTATTGAAGGCTAAAAAATTCTCTCTTCTATTCACACTTGGCAGTGTCTTCTTTATATTTAGGTAAGTTTTATAAAACTTTCATTTTCCTACATTTTTACTGTTAATAATCTTAATTATCTGAATAATTCATCCTAAACATTGCTATGTCAGTGACCTCATAAACATATTGCTGATAATAATTGTGTCATGAACACAACACATTCCTCATTTGCACTCTTTGTTTGATATGTCTATACTAATATTAAAAAGAGAGAGAGAGAGAGTTTTTTTTTTGTTTAAATTGTATAACCTTGAGAAGTACTAGTCTAGAAATGCAATTACTACTTTTGTGTTGGATAATCTGTTCATTACAGAAGGATATAGGCATCACTTAAATAATTTTTATTTGAATATGCAAAGCTGCAACTAAAAGCCAGTATATTGTAATTATCCAGTTGTAAAATTCTGTTATCAATATTACAATGTGTGCTCATGTTTTATCTCAAATGCTTATACAGCTTATTTTAATTGTGACTCAAACAAAGTATACTTTTGAATACAACATTTTAGTGCAAATGGGTTCTTATCTTTGGGAATATGTTTTACATTTATATGGTACCACAATGACTTCTGTCATAGAAGTCATTGTGGTGCAATGGGACAGCATCTGGCTATAAATTCCATTGTTGTAGGTTTGATTCTCACTAAAGGGAAAATAATTTATATTTATTTCTCTATTCTGACAAAAACATTGTTCAAAAGCAGTGGTGACTGCTGCCACTCAATTTCCATTGTTTTAAATTCAAAAAGATAACACAGAATGGAGTTTTGTAAATCTAGATTCTCCCTGACTTACCCATAGATGTATGAATGTACAAAAAAAAATACTTTTTCTTTAGTCATTATTTTAAATCTTTATACTAATTTCAATATTTTCTTTACAGTTTTAGTTTTCTATATGGTCCATGGGCACATATGAAATCGCTGTTCTCCAAAGAGAAAGTACTTAACACACTACTATATGGTTTTACATTAATAGCTACATTATACTGTGCTTTATATTTAGAAAGTACACTTTGGACTGTGCTATGTGCAATAGCACAAGTTATGGCATTAATGTGGATGATGTTGGGTTCCATTCCTGGGGGTTCCACAGGAGCCAGATTCTTTGGGAGTATGTTTAAGTCTTCAGTGTCTAGCACTTTGCCTATTTAACAGATATTTAAAATTACGAAGAGTGCTGTCAGTTCTTTTAAACAGTGTGGTATATGCCAAGACTATTTATTTGTATTTAATTTAAACTTTTAAGTTGTCTTTTGAATGGGCACGGTACCTCTATTTAAGAAAATGAATTTCCTTAATTGTATGAATTATTTTCGTTTTTTGAAAAATCTATTATCTATTGTACATCTAATTATAACTATTTTGTTTTCCAAAATGTAACAATGAATTTATTGATTTTTAGGTGATATCTTGTTTTTTAGTTATGATAAAACAAAAAAACTCTTCAATTGGTTTAATTTGAATTATTATATGCCTTTACTTAACCACACTTCCATTTGCTAATTAAGTTAAGTTTATTGCTATAAACTCTCATTCAATTTTAATAATAGTAAAACCAACCATAGCTATGAGTTCCGCCTCTTAAGCCACAATTTCTCACAATCTAAAATTTTCAACTAAATTCTGTCCACCCTGTAATATGTGGTGTTTGCTTGAAGCTAAATAAAATAATCTGTTAAATATTAATTTACGTCTATGAGTGTGCTTATTTATGTAAACTATGTGATAATTCTTAATTTGTTTTTTTTTAAAGAATTAAGGAGTTTCTCAATTCCTATGTAAATATTTCTATGATAGACTGTTTTTAATTATGAATGGTTTTTAGCCTCAAACTTACTATGTAACTAATATTAAAGGAATGTTTGATATTTTATATATAAATATATGTATTTTTAGTGTCTTAAATTGTTCAGTTTTGTATATTAAAAAAGAAAATTAATGTTAAAAAGAATTGTCCGTGGTCGAGTAGTGAAATGGGACAGGTTCTTACTGTAAACGGGATAGTTGTGGATTCGATCCCCACTCAGGTGAATGACTATAAAAATTATTTTTCTGTATTGGCAAATAAAATGCAATGTTGAGTTAACTCATCACGGAATATCTCTAAAAGTGGTCAGAAAATGTAGAATGGAGGGTATTAACACTAATAAGCTCTGCTCAGAGAAATTGGGTAATTAAAAAGAGAATATAAATTTACAGAGTACTGTTTATACTAAATATATAATATTTACATATCACGATAAACGCACAAATAATTAAGCAGCTAATATTATAAGACATTCGATTACATACTTGTACATATTAAAACGATTGTATTACTTTGTTTTTGCTATTTAATGTTTATTTTTCTCCAGTGAGTATTCATATATATATATATATATATATATATATTATAGTATCATCTATTTGGTTATAGGTAATACTTTGAAAAGCCTTTATATATATTTATTAAGTAAATTAAAATAAAAAACACTCGGGAAAATGAATTATTTTTAATTTTCTCGCTCTGATAACAAAACAAAGCGGGCGTTGAGATTTGCCACTTAAAACTTGTCTGGTAAATTGAGCGAACACAGTGTCTTAGATAGACACTAGGTTTCTTCTGTCTACCCTGCTAAATGTCAGATATAGGTGAAGTTACTTAATTTATTAACTTAACTTAAATAAATGCTTCATAATTGTAAAAAACAACATATATTTTGAATAACAGTCACTCTCCCTAAATCTTTAATTACAATTTAAATTACACGATCTTTAAACCAATATGAATACACCCTGATTTAATGTTAGTTATATGTAAATTGATTTCTCTGAGTGACTGTAGCTTGTAATTGTCTAACACTAAATAAACATATAAATTATAATTTATAAATCTTATTTATCCCATTTTATAATTATACTCCTTCATAAATTATCAGATTTGAACGGGCAACATGTTTTATATGTCCATTTTGCACCTAATTAAAAAATAGGTATGTTTTTCAATATTTTCTATTAAATATTTCTAAACTGTACTCGCCTTTTATTTATACCTAACCTAATTTAGAAAAAAAATACTAAAAATTCTGTCAATCTACAACCGTGCCAACAGTGAGAAGCAGCACCACACCACCGGCAACCCCATTATCCATTCAATATATAAAATAATGAGGGCTTCAGCGATAATAATAAATGAACCCTTAATTAAAATATTTGCCTATTAATTATTTGAACACGCTGATCCAATTTAATTCCACCAAACTAAATGAAAGGTTGATTATGAACGTGTTATATAATAATTAGAGGTATAGTGTAAAATCGACTGGTTGTGGGTTCGATCCCCACTCGAGGAAATGAAATATTTACTTACATTTATATTTTCATTTCTTCGTTCTAGTGTCGAGGCAAAGCGCGGCGTTGAGTTCCGCCACTCAACACGCAATGCCTCCAAAACTTGGTGGAAAATGGGGAACGGAGTGTCTTTATACTAGCGTCCCTCTGCATACCCTGCTGTATGTAATTTGATTTATTTTCTAAAAGGATCCTCGCACACCGTATACGTTTTGCATACGTTACATAAAATAATGCTAACAGTGGCATTTATGTAACGTGAGGCTGACCTGGTTCGTGGCGCAGTAGGTGTGGGTCTCACGATAGACGCGATGGTTGTGAATTCCATATCCAGTCGGGGATTTCATTCACAAGAATTTGAAAATTAGGCAGAAAGTAGGAAAGTAGTAAACAGAGTATACCTTATTGGCGAATTTACCAGCAGGCACAGTAGACTTAGACCAGGGTGGCAGTGCGTACTAATTTCTTTTTTATTACCTTTTTTTAGCTTCATTAAAAGCTTCGCGGGGTAGTCAGAGGGAATCTAATGTTAAGTCACTCCGTTTCCCATGAGGACATTTCCGTTTGCCATTTTCCGCTGAATTGGGGGCATTGCGTTCGAGCAGCGACCGCGTTTTGCCTCGTTCCAAAACAAGAAAATGAAAACCTTCAAAATCATTTCTTTGAGTGAGATCGAACCCACAACCTATAGTGTTTATAGTCGCACGCTTATGACCCCGTGTGAGGTCGGGCTCAACTTCTGGTTTTTTTTAATACCTAACAGAAATTCATAAGATATTATATTATATAACGGTTTAGCGTGTGTCTTGCAAACAGAAATATGCAACTTAAGTAACTCAATGTTTCATAGTACCACGCTCACATTTTTGGTGTGATTTCGGCGTAACGCTGAAAGAAACTGAAAACTGACATCGAAATGGCAGTTTAGTATTTACCAAAAAGAATAAATCTCTTGTTGGTGAACTAGAGAGGAGGCGTGTAAAAGTTTTAGAGTTGTCACACGTAACAAGCAATAGAAACTTCACACATTGCATCTCTTAGAACCTAAACACTAAGTTCCCCGATACTACTAGTTCCCCTATATAACGTGAAGCTAAAAATGATCCAGTAATAAATCGAATATTTCAGACGAGGCGCTGACATGCAACGTGTGCGACCGGTCGTTCCCCACACGACGCCAACTGAGTGACCACCAGCAGAAGAAACGACATTTTGGGTAAACTACAAATACTTATTTTTTATATTTCGAGTAGAGAAAGAGTCCGATAGGCTATTCTATTTTAAAAACAAATTTAGTTTCCATGTTTATTTTGTTTCTTTTAGAAATTTTAGTTTTAAAATACTTTTCGGGTTTCGATCACGCATCCTAGAAATACCACTAAAAGGAATCCTCGAAACATTTTTTTATATTGATTCATTCATTTTATATACATGACCTAAAAATGTCATATAGTAAAACTATAGTACGGTTAGTAAAACTATGTATGTATGTATTGATGTATGTATGTATAATTAAGTTTATAGTCACATTTATAAAACATATTTTTGCCTTATGTATTATACATATAACTAAAGAAAAAGAAGGAAATTGAATAATATTATTCAATTTCCTTCTACGTGCAATGTAACGCAAATAAAAAAACTATGCAATCATATAACTGTTTACGGTATATGTGTAACTGAATACATTTATGGGGCCAACTACCGGTATAATTAATAAAGAAAAAGTTTCACGCAAGTTTCAAACTTTTTCCTGCATGGGGAACCAGAATAAACAGAGGGAACCTATAGTTCCGTTCCCCTATTTTCTTCCCTTCACGGTGGAGCTCAACATCGTCTCGTCTACCAAAGCCGTTAATGTCCAGTAAGGATCGAACCCAGAACGAAGAGGCCAGTCGTAGCGCAGCGGCAAAAATGTGACTGTAAAATCGACTGGTTGTGAGTTCGATCCCCTCTCGAGGAGATGAAATATTTACTTAAATTTATATTTTCATTTCTTCGCTCTGGTGTCGAGCCAAAGCGCGGCGTTGAGTTCTGCCACTTAATACGCAATTAATAATTTCTTCCATTTTCACGATTATTACACATTTTAAATATATTTCATAAAAACTTAGCGATTGGGTAAATTAACGGTTTGATTGATCTATTTAGTAAGTGGCTTGAGACTTAAGCCACTTACTAGAATAAGTGTATTTGTGTCTAATATTAAGAGTCTTAAGTGAAACTATTTTGACCTGATTAATCGTATATATTTAGGATTATACATTTTTCTTTCACCTTTCTACCACCTGGGACCCATTGATAAAATCTTTGTAGTCTCATTCCCACCATACCAGAGAGCAAGATACAATCAGCTCATTCTGTATAATCCTACCCTACTTTATGCAGAGTTCAGCATAATTTTAAAAAATATAGTAATGTGTTTAATTAAATATTTCCAATAGGTTAAAAACTACCAAAAAAACCCTCATACAATTCAATCTACCACACACAAATTCCAGATGCAGCGCCTGCGACAGCCTGTTCCCGTCGCTGATGGCGCTGGAGCACCACAAGGAGGAGTTCCAGCACTGGAGCGACTCCAGCTGCTGCTCGCACAGCGACAGTGACGACAGCGACGACTGCGACCGCCACCGACTGCTCTAATGCCACCATCTCATTGTTGCCGGGGACAAGCCCTCCGAGCTGGGCACTTTCGTTTAGCTTAAACTTAGCTACTAAGTAGCGAATGCAAATTCAGACGATATCTTGTTTGGATATAGGCTGCTTTTGCGTTGTGTAATTTTCTTGTTAATTCATAGTAAATTAATTTGTAAACAAAAAAAATCTTAATATTTCTTTAATTCCAATTACAATATGGCTACACTAAAGAATGATAAATATTTTATTTTTCATATCAAGCTATTGCACTTATTTAATACTAATGTGTCAATAAGACATTATATATATTTTATTGTAATATTTTTACGAAAATTACACAACAGCGAACGCCACTAAAATATCTGTAAATATTAGCTATACTATAATACCCCACCTTAGGTGGTTTTCTACTTTTATGTAACACGAGCTGTATATCCAACGTAAGATATCGACACATTAAATTTGATGAGTTTGTTAGTTTCCAATCAAACGTATAATAAAATGTATTTATGTAACATATACGTACATCGACATTAATACTGGACGTGTCTAACATAACCACTACATTGTGAACCAAGTATTTTCTAAAAGGGCTAACTTCTATAAAATATTTATAAAATCTGCCATGACAAAAGATATTCTCTTTGATAATTAGGTTAGGTTAGAGGTTAATAAACAAAATATAGACTCAACTTCCAAAGTTACTCACCCAATCGGTCAGTCATTTAAGTAAAACCGTTATTAAAAACAACAAAATTTTACAGCCAATGTTTTATTTTAAAAAAGATAACTAAATGTTTATTTCTTAGAGACTGTACAAGTTTATATTATAGATCTCTGACACATGTTAATTAGAAAAAAAATCTAACATAACTTTTTTTTTATGTATATTGCTATAGTACCATATTATTTGATGTAAACAGTAGTTCAATCTAATATTAGATTTATAAGACTACATTTTACAAAAAAAAAAAGATATCTTGCACTTTAATTATATTTTATATGAATGGCATTACGGTATTTGATAAAAAAAACCTTTAGTAACGGTTTTATTTGAAGTGTAACAAAACCGGTTTATATTAAAACTAACATATCAGAATAAACACACAGCCTACAATTTATGCAATTTTTTAAATTTAAAAATCTGCCCATAATATATCACTTTAAGTGGGCGAAGCCGCGTGTGTCGCTAGTAATATGCAATTTGATATAAAAACCATATTATTTGATATAATTCTGGAATATCATTTAAGTTTCTTTTTGTAGATTCGTGTGATTTAGAATATTACTCTTTATATGCAGTATAGAAGTTTTTTTTTTCTACTAATAAAAAAAAATGTAATGGTTGATATTTGGTTAATATATTATCATTTCATTTATAATTTAAGGGCGAGATTCATTTCTAAACACTTCATATTTAACAACCACAGAACAAACATAGATAGAATAATATTTGAACATTATAATCTCTTACTTTTGAATGAGCCTTATTAAGTAGTATGTGGTAGTATATTTTTTATATGATTTTTTGTATTCAATATAAAATGTAGATTTTTTTTTGATATTAGATTCATAATATTCTGAGCAGCTTTTACCTGCGACATCTCTCGCGTGGAATGGAAAGGAAATAATTAAGCTGTATATCACCAAGTGCTAGGAGGTCATTCTGATCGCAGGTACTGCGGGCTACATCAGAACAATTAACATCATGTAATATATACAAGATAAATGAATTTTATTTGTTATACTTAAATACTTATTAGCTTTATTTTACAAAATTTTAATTAACTATTTAAAAATTTCCAGACAAGAACAAACGTTCAAGAACAAACTCTTTAGCTTCATAATATCAGTATAGATCACAATAAGATTTTAATTATTGCAGCAAAGCATAGGCAAAACCATTTTATGAAAAGAAAATATCATATTTTTCTTTAAAGAAATTGTGCATGTTCATGTAAACTGTAGTTACTGCTACAGTTTTTTTTTAATTTTGAAGGGCAAAGGACTGTTCAAACAGGGTTCAAACCAATTAATAAAATTATATGCATATCAATACTAGCTATTTAATTCTACGACAAAACTACTTGGATTAAAAACTACTTATAATAAAAAAATACAATTTTAACATTCAAGTTATTGCTATATATTTTTATTATAAACTATGATTATTAAATTACATCACTAAGATATACAAGTTACGTACTAGTGGCAACCCTATATGTATAAAGTGTTTATAATAAACTACCACTATAGTTTAATAACTTATTCATTTTTTTGGCTGTATGTCGTCATACCTTTTTTTTCTTTAAATACAATCTCCTTTCATTATGTCAAGTTATATTTACTTTCTGTAATAACATATTAAGGAATTCGTTGTAGAACAAAAAAATATGTTAACACTAGCTTCAATACCATTTAAAAAAATCAATCCAAGGTTTCAAAGAAAAAAGAAACAGTTTTTCTTACAAAAAAGGGTAAAAAAGATGAATTATCAAAACAAACAATATAAAAAAAAAGCAAATGCGAAACATTAAACTACCTCTTTATTAAAAAAAACGTATCTACACTCAATGTAGGCGTGAGAAAGCACAAAATTAAACCATTCATGAACTGAGTCATCATGGTGTTGCTTTTATATAAACGTTAAGCATATAATGTTACACATACAAACAAACACTTGTCCAGTATATTTGTCGATGAATTCGTGCAATTTTTTTTTTACACATCTATGCCATTTGTAAAAAGGATATAGGGTAAAAATTATAAATTATATGAGATTAGAAAAGGGAATTATTTTTTAATGTGTTTTATTCTATTGATAGCGATGGATAAAATTAATATATCTTTTATATGTAAAAAACAAATTTTTGACAAAATTGGTTATACATCCTTTTTACTGTGGCACAGGTATTTAATATATTTTCTTTTTTTATAAACGTGTCCTTTTTTTTATTTTTTTTTAGCTTAAATGTACTATTTATTGTATGTTACAATGTAACGGTTCAGAGTATAATGTATGGCATTTAAAAAACAATTAAAAAAACAGCAATTTTAGCATATCAATAAGATACCTGAAGCAAAAGAGTATTTATTATTAATTTTTTATATGCCATAACTTAAATTACGTACTAGAATTCAAAATTAAACCATAGTGTTCTTATCAATTTTATTATAGACAAGGATAAGGCAAAAAAGGAGTAACATATCATACTTATTTCAAGTATAGGAAAAATATTCTGAATTTGCATTCATCTCGCACTTCCCATGGAAAACATAAAAACCCCCATCAGTTCCAAATTTTATTAGATACAATAGTAAAGTCTAAACAAATCAGAGTACGATTTACATATATAATGTAAGTGAAATAAATAAAGGCAAATGTCTACTTAAAGGAAAACAACACATCGTTTGTTTGTTTACATCACAAAAAGAATCTGAACGTTCAAAGAAAAAAATACCGTTTTCCATCACTGTCATCTTTTATTCAGTTCGAAACGAAAAAATCGGCGTCCGCGTTACGTTCCTATAAACTACGAAACGTCTACAAAACAGTCCAAATGTCGAACGTGAGAGAGCCCGGCAACGATGCGACTCCCGCGCCGCATGGCGGCTCGAATTTGTATAGGCTAAGTGAAATCTTAGAGTACGTACATAATTTGTAATCGTTATTTGAATCATTCCGAGAGTCACGAGCGCCGCTCGCTGTGGTCGCATCCGGTAGTCCTGACTAGTCGCTATTTCACAGGCACGCCGCGCCGCGCGCCGCGCCAGTAAATATACGATTCAAAGTATGTACAGAAGTATGTTTATTTCGTGGGAGCGCCCCGCGGCCGGCCGGGCCGGGGAGCGTACACGTGTAATTTTCATAATATCGAATAATCGGGAATACAAATCACGAATCTCTTACAAAAGCATAATACGAGTAAGTCTAGTGGGGGGCCGCGCGCTACGCCGTGCCGTTCACCAGCGGCTCGCTCTTGGCGCTCGGCTTGGGCGCGTCGCGGCGCTTGGGGCCGCCCGCCGCCGCCCCCACGCCCGCCGCCCCCGCGCCCGCCGCCCCCGCGCCGGCCGCCGCCCCCACGCCCGCCGCCCCCGCGCCTGCCACCACCGCCGCGCCGGCAGCCGCGGCCCCAGTCGCCACCGCGCTGCTGGCGTTGGCGTTGGGGGCGCTCACGCCATTCTTCCACCCGCCTCCTGTATAACGACATGTATATCATACAAAAAGTTATATATATAACAAAAAAAAAGACAATTATTAATAACGATAAAAAAATAATCAATTAAATGGTACAACATACTACTCAACAACCCCTACTCTGAAATCGCTTATAAAATAATATTCTTTTAAATTTATATGAAGTATAATCTGAAAATCTTACGTCATAAAATTCTTAAATTACTACGAAAAATATTAAATACAAAATAACATGCACAAACTAATCTCCCATGAAATAAACATTATATATTAACATGCTGTGTTTATAAGCAGTACTGTACTATATCACTAACTATAAGTATAGTAGATCATGTAAATAACAAACAGATTAGCAGTGTAGCGGCAAATGAGATGACTGAGAAACTTTAATTAATTACTTAGATATTTGTATTTTTAATTATGAAAATATATTTCTAGTCAAACACAAAAATAGTGCATTGCACAAAATTTATGTTAGTCAGTAACTTTATATTCAATGGATGTTTTAATTGATAATGTATATGTATCTATGTATTTCCTTTGTTTTTAATATGAATATAATCTGAATGTGAGTAAAACCTTAATTGAAGTTTTATTTGACCACATCAAACATACTTCATGGATAAACATTTAAATATTATTGTTGCCACGTTAATTTACATTAACACAAATTTAAAAACGTAAACGTAAAAAAATAACACAGTGTAATAAAGTCATCAGAAGAGAATCTGCACAAGTGTAATGTAAAAGTGTATATGTATATGTGTGCGTGTGTGCGTGTGTGCGCGCGTGCGGGGTACCTCGCGGCCGCAGTCGGCGCCGGCGCGCGCGCGGCGCGGACGCGTCCCCGGCCGCCGCGTCCTCCGACGACGCGGACTCTGCACACCACACACACGTGTCCCACACTGCCTAACCCCTCCCCACGCGACGGACATGCCTCGAAACTCTTACACTGACATTTAACAAACTTTTAAAAACTATATAAATATTGACGTTGGTATTCATTTTTAGGCATACATTCAAATATAAATAAAGTAATTTTTATTTTTGTGCAAAAATAAAATTTGTCAATATTCAAAGCATATCCGTCATTTCATTAGGCCGCAGGAGTAACACTTCTGAATACTACTTTCTATATCTACTAGCATAGTGTTAAATAAGCATAATCAAATACAAAACTAAAATACCTGGAATTATAAACTTATAAATATATAAGAATATAATATTCAGATAAAATTATTATTCTCCCACATCATATAGTCTACACAAATAAAAACTACCAAGTTTGTATGTACTAATTAAAATGTAAAGGATTGTCATTAATATATAGAATAGAGTAATAGCGTAAATATATAATTTTTCTAATATTATTATTACATATATTAGAAAAATTATATATAATTGGTCTTGCAAAACTCAAATTCAAAATAAAATAATCTTTATTCAAATGGACTATTCAAGCACTTTTGATTTATAAAACTTAAAAAGCTGCTGCTAACCCAGGAGGAATTCTACTAAGAAAAACCAACTAGGAACTGAACAGTAACTTTTTTTGTTCAATATAAGTTATTTTTCAGCTTTACACTATAACCCGCAAGCAACGAACACACAGGGACACTAGTGTTAAGACATTCCGCTTTCTACTTTCCGATGAATTCTAGTGACATTGCGTGTTCAATGGCGGAACTCAACGCCACGCTTTATGTCGACACCAGAGCGAAGAAATGAATTCCATTTGTTCGAGTGGAAATCAAACTCACAGCCAGTCACGTTTAAGTCACACACTTCTATATAAAATTTAATTATCGCAAAACTTTCTTACAAAAGTAACATACAGAGGTACTCTATTCTATATATAAAATTGAATATTAAAAAAAAAAAACAAAAAAATTAAGCATAAAATAAATATATACCATTACCACTACACACTACATTTTAACTAGCACATTCAGTAATATTTTCAGATTTCATAAAATTACTAAATTATTAATCAAAAACTAAATGTCCAAAGAAAAATAAAAAAATATATGTAAAGAAATATTTATAAAAAAACAAATATTATCGAAAATAGGTAACAAATACTTTTTAAAATTCTGTTTAAAGTATTTATGTATATGTAGTGCTAGTACTGTAGAATTAAAGATTTCATGATATTTTGCAGACCATATCATTGGATTGTCAACATTAAACAATATGACTAACACATTTCATCTAAATGGACCACGGGAAAAAAAAACTGTAATAATATCACAAAAACTACTTACTTAATTCACTAGATAAAAAATATTTCAATTAAATAAATTTTTATTTAAATATTTCTCTACACAAGATTCATTAAAAATTACATTGTAACAGATTTTTATTAAATAATAATAATGTTTTTCCCCACAATATTTGTAAATTATTTGGACAAAATCTTGTTTTGCTCGCGCTACTCAACTGGATTGAATTGACAGCTATGAAGTCATAATATGGTGCAACTTTGTTTTTTTTTTGCTTATTTGAATCGCATTGCACACTTACAGACTACGGCACTAGAACACTGACACTACAGCGCTGAGAGTACTAGGGTAGCAGATGGCTAGAGGAGGCGGGTGACTGACCTCTGTCGGCGCTGGACACGTCCTGGCTGTCGAGCGCGGAGCTGTTCTCGTCCGGCTGCCTTCGCCGGTCATCACGTCGGCGTCCGCTCTGTTTAAATTAATAAAAATCTAATAGAATTAAAACGAAAGAGATTTTGCCAAAGATATTCTTTTCTAACAAAATTAATAATAAAATTATTATTGTAAAATAAAACGCTATCTGTTAAGAATGACGCACACAAACACCAACCTATCAAAGAGACAACATCGCACACGCTTCAATAACGAAATCGAGTTGTAAATATTAGAATGAAAGTGGCAGATCGGCAATGTTTAATAGAATTTTGTAGTAGTAGGTGTTTACGTTGTTGGTATCTATTTGTAGGAATAAAAATAATGATATGAAAATAATAATCCTACGTCTAAACCAGTGGTTCCCAACCAGTGGTCCACGGACCACCAGTGGTCCGCAGAAGCCTAAATATGGTCCGCGAGCGATTTTAATTTTATGACGGGATGGTGAGGCGAAGTTCCTGTTTAATTATCACAGTCATTTTTTATTATACCTACATGCATAGTGGTCCCTGCTACCAAGAATGATATAAAAGTGGTCCTTGACCAAGAAAAGGTTGGGAACCCCTGGTCTAAACTGTTGACGGATCTTGATTAATATTTATAGGTATGGGTTTAAAATATTTTATTCTACATGCTGCTCACGTAAAAGAAGCGTAGACCCTTCCATCCTCTATGGGGGATTATTTTAATTAATTTAACATTTAAAGTAGATTGAAATCTTTTTCCGTTAGTCCAAAACGAAACAACTAAAGGAGCACAACTCACGGCGTCCCGCGTGTCGCGGTTGTCGCGGTTGTCGCGGTTGTCGCGCGGCGGCCGCGGGTGCGCGCGCCCGTTCTCCAGCGGGACGCGCCGCTCCTCGCCGCGACGCTCGCTCGACCTGCAAGTACGTTATGTTATTACATATTTTACTCTACTCGTATATGAAAACAAGTATTAAAATGTGCAACTTAGCTTGTTACAGATTATAAAGTAAACAATACTAAGTTTTAATTTTAGTTTATCTTTAATATGGGAAACATCATTACAGCCTTGTAAACATAGTACCAATCGGTCAACATAAACTTCATTTATAGATTATTGCCAATATCAGTATCACTCCAGATACTATTTTCTTTTCCTCACTCTGGTTGACAAAGTGCGGCGCACAGTTCCGCCATTCGATATGTAATATCACAAAATCAGGCAGAAACACAGTACAGGGTAACTTAATATTATATTATCTTTACTTACTTATCACACGTAATTAGAATAAAGTGTTCGTAAATTTGAATTTGAATATTATTATCAGTCTCCTATTATAAGACAATAGTATAATTAGCACGCAGTGTCTCGAATTTATGCGAAAAGTGGAGAAGTGTGTCTACATTCTACACTTTTGTCTATCTACATACACGTATATGGGTTTATTCCGATTATTAATTACAAAAATAAAATAACAGTATGAACCTATTGGGCCTCTGTGGGCGTTGTCGCCCGCGGTAGGAGCCGTCGCCGCGCTCGCCGCGCTCCTCCCCCAGCTCGGGCGTGGTGCGGCGCGCACCAGGCGGGTAGCGCGCGTGCGGAGGTCGCGGGCGGCGCGCGCGCGCGGCGGGGGCGCCCCGCGGCGGCGGGTACGACGACACCGTGCCGCCCATCACCACGCGCAGCTGCTGGTCTATCTCCAGCTTGTCCGCGCGCAGCTGCTCTACTTCCTGGAAAACAATAAGGAATATATACATACACAAATGTTGATGTTTTGAATGTCATCAAGGTGGCAAATTAATCATTTCATTGCCTCTAATTTTATGTTAATACATCAACTGGTTAATATAGGGAGAAGTCTTTTGTAAATATTTAATTTCAAGTGGGGATTGAACCCACAACCAGTCGCGTTTCCGCCACGGCTGGCTTAGTATGTATGTATGTAGCATGTTAGTAAACTATGATAACAATATTAACTCTCAAAGATAAAGAAGCGCAACCATACTATTTATTTAATATTTTAATAAATTAATAGAGTAACTTCAATTATTTTATATATATACATATATATTTCTTGACAAATATAATTGAGATAAATGTAAGTTTTCATTACAAACAACACTGTCCTTTAAAGTTCACTTTTAACAGTAACATACAAAGTCCACCAACCTTAAGATGAGCAACGTGGTACTCGACCAATACTTTAGCATTGGCGATGTTCTCCCTGGTGCCGACGAACACGAAGGGCACCATGCCCTCCTCGCGCGGGGTGGAGGGCTGCGGCTCGTTGTCGCCCTCCACCTTGACGCGCACCACACCGCTCTTGTCCACAATCTCCTGTATGACCTTGCCGTTCTTGCCTATCACCTTGCCGACTAAATCGCGGGGCACTTTGACCGATTCTTCGGCATATTCGAGGAGGGAACGAGCAGCGCGAACTGCTTCTGTGCTCTGAAAATCGGGAAACATATTAGCTGATACTCATTTATTTATAACATTTAAAAACGGCACAACTTCAAATATGGCGGGTCTGACTTTTGAGTTTCATACTTGGGGGAATAAGTTAACAGGGCAAAGTAAGGCGTTAAGATCCACGACTCAACACGCAATGTCTCGAAAATTGTGCGGTGCGTGAAGAAGCGACTGTTTTAACACTAGTTTCTCTGCTTACCCTGCTATGCGGGAAAAAGCGTGAAGTAAAAAAAATACACACCATGTACATGTATCTGTGTATACTGTATGATATGGTCAATGAATCGTGGCTGCCTTGAAGTTAACCCTAGATGGCTGCCTGATTTGATTTTATATTTTTTCTTACTTTTAATTATTTCTCTCTTAAATATACAATAACAAGCAACGTCCAGAAAATCTAAATTCAGGGCGACGACTCATCAGCCGTATTGGATATTAGATGTACAAGGTACCTCTCCACAAATCTTGAAGGTGCAGGTGACCTCCTCCAGCTCGATGTTGGTGATGCCGGGCACCTTGCGCGCCTGCTGGATGTTGGCGCCGTGCGTGCCGATGGCCAGCCCCATCAGCTCCTCGCGTACGCTGAACTCGTCCTGGTACCTAGATGAAAAAATAAACATTCATGTAATAACAACAAGGAAAACAACATATATATATGTAGACGAAAAGATGATCACGACGACGGTATGTACAAGAATTTGAGGTAGAAAAACTTCAAAATATACAATGCATTTGAATGCATAACTTGCTATTAGAAAATATATAGTATATAATATATACCGGTTTCTAAAGCACATTTTTCTTATCTCAAAAGAAGAAAACATTGTAAAAAATAGACTCCTTGGAAAAAAAATATTATTTGGAGAAACACAGACTTGATTGTTCCTATAACAACAATCATCTTAAACCATTTGTATGTATGGTGCACCATTTTATTATTATTTTTTTGCTTCATCTTGTACTTAATCTTCAATAGCTTCCCACTGCCTACCGTGCGACACAGAGGTAATCAAGTATTAAGACACTATGTTACCCATTTTCCGCCAATTTTGAAGGCATTCAGTGTTGAGTGGCAGAACTCTACGAGGTGTGCCTCGACACCGGAGAGAAGAAATGAAAATATTAAACTCGCGTATATACAGTCACACACTACGGCCTGGTCTATTTTTGTAATAGTTATTACATATATACATACCCTCCTCGATTGTGTATTTTCGTCGACTCTAGCTGCCTCGCGGCTTCTTCAGTCTTTTTTAGCAGTAGCAGCTTTTGCGTTAAATTTCTGAAAGACAAATAAATTGTTAATACCACCGCGGAAAACGGGGAACGGAGGGTCTCAACTCTACATTCCCTCTGCCTATGGGATACATCGTAAAGCTAGTTTAAGATAAAATCACTTAAATAGAAAAAAAACAGATATAAATAAGACATTATGAGTGTCGCAAGTCGCATACTACCATCTTGGTGGAAATCTAAACACCAGTGGCCCTGAGACTTTCTTTCATGTAAGCACCAGATTTACACCATCAGTGAGTCGGCTGATAGAGTAAATGAAATCACAAATTAATCTTAGATTTGTAATTACGTTAAAGTGCTGTGATTTTGGATATGGGAGACCAATACTTCTATAAGTATTGATTTCCTTAACAATATAAAAAAATAGAAATTAAGATGTATCAAATATCCAAAAGAAATATAAACATCTTTTCTAGCGATCTATCAAAATATATTATAAACCTACTAAAAAGACATCAAAAATAACTAAAATCACATCAATAATGTAACGAAATGGTGTCAATTTCAAAATAACACGTTTAAGTATCCTGAGGAGCAAGTCGAGGAGCTCACCTGAAGTGCATCTCCTGCAGCATCTGCGCGCGCTTGTGCGAGGAGTCGCAGCGCGACACGACGGCGAGCACGCCGCGCTCCGCCACGTACCACACCAGCGCGGCGCCGATCGCCTTCTGGAACTCCTTGTGCGCGTTCTCCACCTTCGCGCTGCGAGGGCAACCGTACAGTTAAATATCTAATATCTGCTCTCTGCTATTATAATTACATAAAATACGTACTAGTCCTTAAGATCATCCGGCACGGTGATCTCAAATTTGTGGAAGGTACTCTTGTCGATGGGCGTCTTCGGCGTTTTGACGCGCAAGCGATCCTTTGGCACTATCTCTGTGTAGCAGTTGTCCCATTCCAAATACTCTATCACGAGGAATTCTCCTCTCATCATCTGTGAACAATACAATATTATTAGATTAAATAGACGTAGTGTCTTATGCTTAGGATCCCAGTTTCCCTCTGCCCATCCTGCTAAGTGTGCATACAGCATGAGTTTAAAAAACAATAAATAGAAAAAATATTTCCGTTCCGTTTCCGAGTTCCGCCACTCAACATGCAATGTTTCAGAATTGTACGAAAACAGAAGAACGGTTTTTTTATATTAGGTTCCCTTCCCTACTATGCAGAAAAATAATATAAAATAATTTTCCCAATTCTGATAAGATAAAATGTAGCATTAGAATCGATAATAGCAGCAGACTTATTTCGAAAAATTAGGAGCAATTTTATTTAATTAATTTATATATTAAAACATAAACCCTAAACATGACCACGCTATTCTTTAATTGCAAAAAAACAATAATAAACATTCGTGTTCAAAATAGAAACAAAAGAAATATTTCAACATGTAGATCAAAAACCTGTTTAAACAGATATTATGTATAAATAGTGTATTTTTAAATTCTTAATGTCAGGCATCTTGCGGTCACAAGTCGAAGACAGTAAAATGTCTCTCCTTTGCTATAAATAATACTTAAGTTTTGTTTTCATGAAAAATCTACTAGATATACCAAACTTGAGACCAGTCGTGGCGCAGCGGCATGAGGTGTGACTGCAAAACCGACTGGTTGTGGGTTCGATCCCCACTCGAGCAGATGAAATATTTACTTTAATTTATATTTCCATTTCTTCGCTCTGGTGTCGAGGACAAACGCGGCGTTGAGTTCTGCCACTCAATACGCAAGACCTCCAGAATTCGGCAGAAAGTAGGGAACAGAGTGTCTTAACACTAGGTTCCCTCTGCCTACACTGCAGTGTGCGGGATACAGCGTGAAGTTGATTTGATTTAATTTAACGAAATAGTTCACGCCAATTTTTTTATATCTAATCCTTGCAGTAAGGGAGTTATGTGGGTAACAACTTTTACCGTCAAAGTGTATTTTCTCAGTATCTATTGAAGATCTTTATGAAAATTAAATTGAACGTGACTATCCATAAGCTTATTATTTTATATTTTTCCGAATTGTTAGAATATTATAAATTGTAATAAAATTATTGAAGTTTATTTTTTGAGGGCGATTTTATATAACACTACGTGAATTGATACCTATCAAAATTAGATATATTACGCACAATAGGATGGGCCAAAAAAAATAATCCCTAATGCACATATTATATTACTAACCTATTTATACTATAAGTTACAAAAATTTAAGTCGTGGAATATATCACAAAATAATAAAAACCATCAAGAGTACGTTCATGCGCAAAAGAAACTTACTTTAAGTATGGAGATGTGCCTGTCATCTTACATACGGTCTTATAGCATTTCAAGCTTTTACATGTAGTATACAGAAAAAAAAGTAAAAACCACGGTGAACAATGTTTTAAAACAGGGGTTCCCAACCTTTTCTTGATCAAGGACCACTTTTATATCATTCTTGGTAGCAGGGACCACTATGCATGTAGGTATAATAAAAAATAACTGTGGCTATTAAACAGAAACTTCGCCTCACCATCCCCAGTCATAAAATTAAAATCGTTCGCGGACCATATTTAGGCTTATGCGGACCACTGGTGGTCCGCGGACCACGGGTTGGGAGCCACTGTTTTAAAAGATTGTATTGTTAGTTACTAGGTCAATTTTAAGTAGCATAGAATAAAGTAAATATAATGCAAAAAAAAATATTAAAAAAAAAACGTTAAAATTTACGTAAAAAATAAACATTATTGATAAGAGCATATCTAAGTTGAAAAATTATGTATATTTAAATTCGGGTATTTTAAAAACAATTCATTAGAAGCCAGTACAGTTTTCTCATGCTTATTGGGCTAGAAGCCTTTCGTAAATTTAATAAGCCTGTATGCAGTACACCATGTACAAAGGACGACCCAACGAGGACCAATACCAATATGAAAGAGTTTAAGATGAAATTAAGAAATAATAATAAAATTACATCATACACTTTAGACGTGCGTTATGCGTAATAAATTTCAACTCTGCCTTTCTGAGAAAGTTGAATACTACAGATGGACAGTCAATGTAACTTTAGTGTTTGTTTGTGTGTTTGTTTACGTTTATTTTACATACGAAACCTTAAAGTACTGATATTTGATTATTTGTTATCAATTTAGGTCGACAAGATGCAGTGACTCAGCTTCTGACTATAAACGCGGCGGTTGTAGGTTCGAATCCTAGTAAGGAGAAAGAATTATTTTCATATTCTCCAATAACAAAGCGTGGCTTTAGAACTGACAGGCAAGGTATCAAAAATTAGGCGATGCGTGGGGAACGAGGTGTCTCAATAACAGGTTACTTTTGTCTATCTTGCCATATGCAGGATACAGCATAAACCTTAAAAAACCTTAATAAATATTTTTTTATTGTTAACACAACGGCTATGACAACCCCAATAAGGAATTGGAACACTTCAATGCGATAATACATTAAACATTAAAAAAAAGTTAAAAAAATCAAAATCAAATCAGCTTCACGCTGTATCCGGTACACAGCAGGGTAGGCAGAGGGAACCTAGTGTTAAGACACTCCGTTCCCCACTTTCTGCCGAATTCTGGAGACATTGCGTGTTGAGTGGCAAAACTCAACGCCGCAAAGAAAAATTAATTCTCGAAAAAAACATTTAGATCATGTAATAATTACACATAGCACGACACATTAGTAAGAAGAAGAGTAAAAATAAATTAAACACTCCTCTATCAATGGTCTTGAGTAGACATAACATCGCAATTTGTCACCACGACGCGACACATAGATCAAAATGAGAAATCTTATGGGTGTTTGAAAATAGCCTAAGCATTAGTAAAAAATGATTTAATACGCCCAACTATTATAATATATTTAATAGATACTAGCGACCCGCTCGCGGCTTCGCCCGCTTGAACTACATAATCATTAATTTACTAAACTGCTTTACTTTTATTTTCTGTTAATAGTATCGTTTTAAAAACAATATGTATAACTATATATATATAAGTTTCAGTACTCAATAAAACAGTTATATTTATAGCAATTTTGTCAAACATTTTTAAAATATAACTTATTTATTTATAGACCAATTGAAATAAAACAATGCTGGGGAACGATTGCAAAAATACAATGGTGAAAACTGCATAAAATCGGTAAAGCCGTTTCTGAGATTAGCGTTAAGAAACGCACAGACAAAAAATGTATAATCATTGTTTTTTGATTCTATGTTATTAATGCCATCATTAACATTTTTTCTTATACAATGTATCTTCAATATAAAGGACACCGACCTGGTACGATTTTATTGTAAGTTATAAGTATAAATTTATTAATTAATAATTAAATCTATACAAGTAATAAGGGTTTTAACAATCGGTTAGAGTCAAAAAAGATTCTTTTGTAACTGAATAGTCCATTTAATGAGAAAGGCTATTGGAGATTATTGTAGACATTCAAATCACATTAAAGCGCTTCGAACGTTTCTGCATAACCCACAGTACCTAGCAGTTACCTTGACCACTGAGCATGTATGACATACAGTAGCTCTTAGTAATTTCCATAATGCAGGCGAAAACACAAAGTTAGTCTACTAAATATTTGATAAATTAAGAATATTATGTCATTTTATTCATAATATTTTATTTATGATCAGAAACAATTATGATAGACACAATCATGTACTTCAAATAGAAAAAGCGATTTACATAATCTAGCATAGGTTACAACAATTACTATAATCGCCAAGATCAAGACCGAGTCCAAGGAAAATAAATATTATAATTATATTGCGTTACTTGAACTAATGTTTATTTTTTATATTATTTGCTTTTATCCGCGGCTTCGCCATCGTGGCAAAATGGAGATAATTAAGAACATATATGTCCAGCAGTTGACGAGGACGGGCTGATGATGATGAAGTACCGAATCTCAATCTACATCGTAACCCGCTGTACCCAGAAACGATTAACGTAATGTAAATAAAAAATGGACTATCCAACAACAAAAACTAGTTTTTCAATTCGATCAAATACTTCCTGAGATAGCGCGTTCAACGAAACAAACACTTCACAGCTTTATAATACTAGTACCTACAGAAGTATAGATAAAATACACATGTGTCTGACAAAACTCGATTGTCGCGGATTCAAGTTGCGTTTATGTAATTAGAGACTGGGGTTTGAACTTTAATATTAACAGACAGTGAGTCAGACTATCACAAAAATGTAATTATAAACAAAACAAACTAATTTTATGTATTACTGGATAGTAAAACTCACAACATCAAGTTAAATCCAAAGACGTATCATTTATCAAAATCAATTCACTGGTTTAACAGTTACAATGCAACAAAGAAACGGAAACACACGTGCTAAAAGCGTAACCCTTTTTTAAGACTCCCCAGCTGCGGAGTAAAAAGACGGAAAATGGAAAACGATGTGCATAAATAATTAAAAGATTTCGTCTGTTATTTTAAAAACGCAAAAAAAATATTTAAAAAAACACTTTCGAAAGTTTACTACTACAGTGCTTTATATTATCCTAATACAATATGCAAATACACACTACACTCACTACATTAAGAAACAGAAAAGTCAGTTACGTAAAATATAGTCACGAGCATGTAATTTTACTGCATAGCACGTCGTCACACGGTATCCGTAAGTGTTTGTCATCGATTTGGTAATATTTCTCTAACAGCGGTACTCAAGGAGCATGAGTAATTCCGTACCGGCTTAAAGTCAATTAATCGCTAATTAAAGTATGTGAGTGCAGCAAAACCTTAAGGCCCTAGTAGAGAGAACGAAAATAGTTACGTGAATATCTTGTGTAATTAAACTACCGCTTTTTTTCACATATAGGCTAAGCAGACGGAACCTAATGTTAAAACACTCCATTCCCCGCTTTCCGCCGAATTCTGGAAGCGTTGCGTGCTGAGTGGCGGAACTCAACGCCGCGCTTTGCTTGACCACGAGAGCGAAGAAATGGAAATATAAATTTAAATAAATATTTCATTTCCGCGAGTGGGATCGAACCCAAAACTAGTCACGTTTACAGTCAGTCACACTTAGCTGCGCCACGACTGGCCTCAATACTTTTTAACTTAAGGACAGAGTGATTTAAACAATGTGTTTTAAAGAAGGAACGCAAGGTGCATGCAGATTCAAAATGAAATGAAGATTTTCTCCGAGTATAATCTAGAATTTATCTTCACGCTGTATTCCGTACATAAAAGAGCAGACAGAGGAAATATGGGAAACCTATAAAAACAATCTAAAATTTCATAATTAAAGTCGACCAAATGAATTCAACCGTATCGTTCGTTGCATTTACGTCGTATTACTTAAAATAAAATAATTAACAAGCGCGAGTCGGACTCGCCCACCCAGAGTTCCGTAAACAAAACCTTTCTCTGAAATTCAAGCTTAGCCCAGCCAGAGCCCATCTGATACCTCACTTGTACTAGCGGCTTTAATACCAAATTTGGCCCCTCTTTCAAGGCTATATTTTTTTTAGGATTTAAGCACAAATGTATAGTTTTCAGATTACTGTAGATGCTAGCTGCCAAATTTCATAATTCTAGGTCAACGGAAGTACCCTATTCATTTTGATTCCCTTTATAGTGTCGAAATACGCCTTTTTTGCTATATAAACGGCCATATTTTTTTTTAAAGTAAATGTAATGTAAATAGATTTTTTCAAGAAATCCAGGCACCGTGAGATCTGCGTATATGGTTTGAATTTCAACTCGATATCTCCAAGCGTTCCTGAGATAAAGGCTCTTGGCAGACAGACAGACGGATGGATAACAAAGTAATCCTATAAGGATTTCTTTTTTTCTTTAAAAGGTACGAAACCCTAAAAATAACAAGTTATTCAATACCAATTATAATAATAAGCCCAAAACACAATTACACATCAAAACTATTTAACTTAGAAAATAAAAACACCAACATTTCGTGTACTTCTTGTAGCAATATTGTTAATGTTATTTATTCACTAAAGTCACGAACGAGTCGGCCCCGGTGCGGTTAAGTTTGGAAATATTAATAGAATCTCGTACTAGTGGGTCTCTGATAAAGTTATTCAACATATACACGCTCGTCTAAATATTATACGTATAGACGGATTATAATCTAAAATTAATAATATGAATAAACCCTAATAGAGGCAACTCATTAAATAAAATCAGCTTCACGCTATATCCCACACACTGCAGGGTAGGCAGAGGGAACCTAATGTTAAGACACTCCGTTCCCTACTTTCCGCCGAATTCTGGAGGCATTGCGTGTTGAATGGCAGATCTCAACGCCGCGCTTGTCCTCGACATCAGAGCGAAGAATTGGAAATATAAATTTAAGTAAATATTACATCTCCTCGAGTGGGGTCGGTTCCAGTCGGTTTTACAGTCACACTTTGTGCCCACGACTAGCCTCAACTTATTATTTACTAACTAAATAGTAATACTATTTTTAAATCGTTACGGATATTTGTAATAATACTTTGAGGACATGGTTGCGCAACAGCACAAGCGTGCAACTGTTAAAGCCGGTGACGGTTGTGGGTTCGATTCCTACTTTCGGAAATGAAGCGCAACGTAAGTATCGCCACTCAACTCAACTCAATAAAAATTAGCCGCAACAAATATTTAAAAAATCGCAATAAAATTAGTTTACAATAATGTCACAGACAAAGCAAAATAAAATACTGTAACAAGTTAAAAGATAATGTTAAAAGATAATTTATAATAGGAATTAAGATTAGACTCTAAGATCATATTTTTTTCTAAAATCCAAAATTATAACTTCAAAAGTACAACGAATTTCATAGTATTTTATTATTTTTATACTGAGAGCAAAAACGTATTTTTTAATTTGAATTAAGCATAATGGAAAAAAAGATGGGGGTGCTTTTTATGTGATCTAATGAAACTATGTACCTCCCGTTTTTTCACATTATTCTTAATGTCTTAGATTTAAAACAAAAAACAATTTTGACTTTTTAGGTTTTTTTAACAATAGTGTTTTTTAAACTATAATTTTTTGTTTTTTTTTTAGGGTTCCGTACCTTTTAAGGAAAAAAGGAACCCTTATAAGATCACTTCACTCACTGTTGTCCGTCCGTCTGTCTGTCTGTCATGAACCTTTATCTCAAGAACTCTTGGATATATCAAATTGAAAGTCAAACCATATACTCATATCTAGTCCCATGATTTCCTGAAATAATTGTATTTCTACCTACATCTACTTAAAAAAAGATATGGCCGTTTATAAAGCAAAAAACGCGTATCTCGACACTACAAAGGGTATCAAAATTAATAGGGTACTTTCGGTTGACAGCTGGTATCTACTGGTCCAGGAAAAAAATCAGAAAACTATTTATTTGTGGTTAAATCCTAAAAAAGAATAGCCTAGGGGGTCAAAATTTGATATTAAAGCCAATAGTTCAAGTGAGATATCAAATGAAAGGGCTCTTGTTAAGCTAAGCTTGAATTTCAGAAAAAGCTAGACCTCAATTTTTGTACGGAATCCTCGGTGGCCGAGTCCAAGTCGCGCTTGACCGTTTTTTTTTTTCAAATTATTGCTTTGCATAAGTTTGCAAAAATTTTAAATTAATGCGACATTTTAAACTAGATCAAAATAACGTTCAAAGATTCCGTTACAAACATACAACGGAAGCTAATAAAAGCGTGTTAAAAATATTTTAATATTAGTCATTAATTCGTTATATATATAAAACTATTTAAACTCCTCTTTGCTACATTATTTATTAATTTAATTTTAATCTACTGTATTGTTGATATCTATTTTCGCTAAGTTGTAATTCACTCTTTATATGAAAAAAGACAAAGAGATTGTTTTAGAAAAAAGTTAATAGGTACAATACTTATGCTCAATAAGATTTTTTATGTAGTTTAGTTTCGTTTTTTCAACTAGATTACAGGAACGAAACTGTCTTTTCATTGTCTTAATGGGAACGCAGTGTCTTAACACTAGGTTCGCAGGTTACCTCTGCCTACCCCCTGCTGTGTGCGAGATACAGCGCGAAGCTATAGAAAAAATGTTTAGATATGAGAAAGAGTAAAGTTTGTAATTTATTGAACAAAAAGAAATAAATACGCAACCTACTCTTTTAATACGTTGATATGATTACATATTTATATCATAAAATAGATGACTTCCCTATCTGATAACGCCAAAGTTATACACCTAGGGAAAGTCCTAGATTTTCACTCTTGGTACTCAACTTTTTTTTTCAGCTACACGCTGTATCCCCGCTGGACTTGCATGTTGATTGGCGGAACTCAACGCCGCGTTTTTACCTTGGTACCAGAGCGAAATGAAAATATTAATTATTTAATCCCCCCGTGTGAATCAAACTCCCAACAATCGCGTTACGGTCACACGCTTGTGCCCCTGCGCCACAACGGCCTCAAACACAAAATCAATAAAAGAATAAAAAATACCCTCATGTACTATAACAATATAGGTTTTTTTAACATTGTTGATTTAAAATTGCGAATATGGCGCGAATAGGCGGGACTCAACGCTCAATCAGAGCCAGAGTGCAACAAAAATAATTTATTCCCTCGAGCAGGCATCGAACCCGCGACACCAAAGCCTTTAGAATCAAACGCTCTATC
Source organism: Heliconius erato x Heliconius himera (assembly GCA_013421005.1). Taxonomy (NCBI): domain Eukaryota; kingdom Metazoa; phylum Arthropoda; class Insecta; order Lepidoptera; family Nymphalidae; genus Heliconius; species Heliconius erato x Heliconius himera. Next base: position 35,351 of record JAATLQ010033462.1, on the reverse strand, counting down.
CCACTCAATGCGCCACTATGTCTTCATTAAAGTGCGTAGGACGTTAATCTGTTTCAGTGTAGTAGTAGTTTTGGGTAGTATTGAGAAAAACACGCGTGAAACGCTCAAACGGGTCGCGCCCCACTTCCCAGTCAAGGCTGGATATAGACTACTATAGCATTGCTAATCAAAGAAATAAGATTATTTACTTTGTGATCGTTGGTATTGTATCTATCATTCTTTTAATTTTTTTTTAAGAAATTAGGGCAGCTGTACATATTCGATCTATTCCTTTATTTTACAGCCATTAGTATTTTTTAAGCTATATATACAATATAGGCAGAGGAAACCTAGTATTTAGTTCCGCACTTTTCACCAATTTCGAAGCATTGCATGTTGAGTGGTGGAACTCAATGCCGCGCTTTGCCTTGACACCAGAGCGAAGAAATGAACATATAAATTTAAATAAACATTTCATCAGTCACACTATGCCCCTGTGCCACAACTGGCCTCCCTGTCTACATCAGAGTGAAGAAACAAAAATAATTTATTTCTTATAGGGAAACAAATCCACGACCGTCGTGTTTAGTCGGACCCGGTGCCGCTTCGCCTCGACGACCTTAAGCCATTACCTTTGCTTTATAATAAAATAAAAGAAAAGTAAAAATTTTTGTATACAAAGTTACAGTATAAATTTGTACATGATCTACAGGAAATATTTTATTTAAATTATTAAATGTATTTATTCTATTAAATGTATATATTTGGCAGAAAGTGGGGAATGGAGTGTCTTAACACTAGGTTCCCTCTGCCTACCTGCTGTATGCGGGATACAGAATGAAGCTGATTTATTTTAATTTTATTTATTCTATAAAGTCTATAAGTAAAAGTGCATATTTTAAACCCACTAAACTGTTGAAAAAAATATATATTTTACCTTATTAACCTTTTTTTTAAATATATAGGTACATTAATAAACTTTTATTTCAATATATTCAATTGTAGTCAGCTGAGAAAGAAAATCTTATATTAACAATGAAAATCATACAAGATTAGTGATATCAAGGCCAACAGAGCACAGTGGATGTTCGACTGTAAACATAATTATGGGTTCAATCTCAACTTAGGGAAACAAATTATTCACAATTCGTTATTCTGGACACACTATGGAGTTCTGGCAATCAACAGCAATATCTAGTTTGAGCTGAAAGTGGAAAAATGGAGGGATCTCTTTGTCTACCCTGCTATACATAGGAAATCGTAAATTTTGAAATATATAACAGCCAACAAGTCACCATACAGATTATGAAAATATTTTTTTTTATATTAATAATGCTCTTTGTTATACGAAATAATAAATTCCTCATTTTTTAATAATAATACAAGATGTTTTAAAATAAATATAAATATTTCTTTAAATAATCTAAAGAAATTTAATTACTAATATTTAATCAAGTAGGTCTTTTCCTTTGAAACATGTCATACTTCCTATTGTCTATGATTAATTTCTAAACAAATTACATATAAAATTTCAACATCATTAAATTATTTTACTACTTTATCAAATCTTATTTATTATACCTAATATTTTTTTTTTTTTGAAATGCTAAATATTTTGTAATAAATGAACAAAAATGTTTTTTAAACATACTTTTAGTTACCAATGGTTACTTCAACAATTAGATTTTAATTGATGATTTGCTCACAGGTCATTGCCCCTCAAGCAAAATTATCTAATAAAAAAAATTACAAATGTACAAAACATTGACAGTTAAATATAGATTTTACTATTGTAAAGAAAGTAAATACTTACAGAAATTCTTTTTGAAATATGAATGGAGAAAAAAAAAGCAAATATTATACTGTATCAAAATTGATTTCATTTTGTAATTTTTATTTTTTTGCATAAACAATGTGTCCCACATGTGGCAGGGTAGGCAGATACTAGAAAAAAGTGTCTAATTCTAATTTCAAGACACTGTACACTACACTTTCTATCTAAATTCAACTACACTGTCTTCTCAGAATGAGGTAATAAAAAAAAATCATTGTTTTTCCTTTCAACTCTCAACTGTCTCACAGATCCATGACTGGTCTCATAATTGCAATGCAAAATATTATAGATATTTAATAAAATATTATAGATATTGACAATAAATTCAAATTTTCAAATATACATATAAATACATATATTGTAGCCCTCAAGACACTCCAGCGTATTTATTTATCCTTTGAATATTTAAATTGAATTTATATTTTTTATATTATTCAGGTATTCAAGGCATAATGCTCACTTCCAACTTAGCAGTATATTTTCTATTGTTTGCATGATACAATATCTACTAAGTACCTACTCCTTCATTAATTGCTCTCCACGCATGAGTGATTTAGATTTGTTACTTAATTATTGTTTTATGTAATCAGTCTGTGTTTTACTTTAAAATATAATATAAAATGTTTTTTTGTATTATTTACATAAAGAAAGACAAGCAGTGAGAAACTTAAAGTTAAGACAGTTGGACCTCTGATCTCCACTCAAATTATTATTATAATTTTATATTTAATATAAATTAAAATACATTTAGGTCTTTTAAAAAACTCATTAATAAACCAACCTGATACAAGTTTGTAGCATTATTCTAATATAGATGATGTAAAGAAGGGCAAAAATACTGGTTTATATTGTGCATGGTCATTCTATTGACTAGCAATCAATATGAAAGGCAGATGTTATTCTTTCTTAATCTGTTCACTAAAATTGCAAAGCAAGATTGCAATAAGAATTAACTTATTTGAGGGTAGACACTCAAAAGTATATACATTTTGTTTATTGACTTCTAGAAAGATAAAAAAAGTTTTTACATGATATGTAATGACATTGTAATTTAATACCTTGATATTTGCTGTCCACCACCCACATGCTTCCTTCTCATTTGACCTCGCGAATACCTCGACCTCTTGGTTCTCAACGAACTCTGTGTGTTTGCCGGTATCCTTGGGTGGTAAAAACACTTGGGAAAATGGAAATTTAGATTCCGGCTGCCAGCTAAAAGCAAAACGGTACGTGTGTAAATAAAGAGTCGGTATTAAAAAAATTGAACGCAAAAAGTAATATATTAACTCACTCATTTTCAAAGGCTACGAGAACCTCGTTGTCGAGCACGTCGGTGACAATGGCCTAAAAATATAGAAGAATTTTAGAACAGTGATGATCCAATAACTTGGTAATGCGCTAGAAATAAATAATTTTTTTAGGTCAAACTTATGAGAGTTCACGCATTAGCCTCAACTAATAAAAGCACCGATAAAATTTCACAATCACGCCTACGATTATAGAAGGTGATACCAATAAAACACATGGAAAATTCACGCCCTGTCAGTCGGACATGGCGTCCATTCCAGCCGCGATGATCTTCCCGGAAAAATATTTTTGTAAGTATGTGACAAAACTGGAAAACAACGGCTCGGTATAACTGAATATGTGAACCACTAGTGAAAATGACGCGTTTTAAGTACAACTCAAACGTACTTCACGATTTACAAACCTTATAATAAGCACCATTTTCACCGTACACCTCGACCGACAAATCCTCCATTTTGGTTTGAAAGCGTATTTGGCGTTTTCAGAGCGAGAATGAAGCTCGAAGAGAATCTGCGGACCAATCACTGACGAGGATTTGCGCATAGACACCGAGAATATACTTTTTAAAAAATACTGGCAACAGAGAACGCCGCCAGTTAAATAGTTGCTATATGATATTCGTACAGCCATAGGATAGGTACACTATTAAATTGAATTTGGAATTCCCTGTACTTGTTGCCTGATATTCTTTTATATTAGTAGAAGTTAAAGTTATGTTATAATACATTTTTACTTATTCGAAATTATTATTATTTTTATTTAATTTGTATAGAGTTATTGACTATAGTTAAAACTTTATCATTGCATAATAGTGTGTAATTTTATAACAATTTAGCAAAAACGATATATGTATTTTTTTTATATAAAACATATTTTAAGAAGATTGGATTTTAATTTCTAATAAAAATTGGGGATCCCTAATAAAAATTAAATAATGTAAAAAAAAATCTGTCATCGCTTGCGCCGCGGAAACTATTACTGACAGAGCAACAAAAATATACTACAGTATTATGAAGCATATCAATATCTACAAAGAATCCGCGATATTATATGACTATAACTTTTTTAAAAGTATCATGATAGAAGTGCCGACAAAAATGAATCCATATTATTCATACCTCTATATTAGTTCTTATCTCATTAAATAATATTATTATTAATAAATAAAACTGTGTAATACTTATAATATATTAAAATCGGACATTCTATTCGAAAGATATAATGAATTTTTAAATATCAATCTAAAGAAAATAATGCAATAATATTTCTTTTTTCGAAACAATTAAATACCTTTATTGGAATTACAAAATTGCAGCCCCGATTTACAATTTTCACTTTAGAAATATTAAATGCGATGCAAACATATATTAAAACAAAAACATAATCTAGTGTACTTATTAAACAAATAATTCAGTACGTAGTTTAAGTTAATATTAAAATTTATTATAAAACTATCTTATACGAACGAATACAAAATAAAAAATAAAAATTGTTTTCATATTTAAAGCTAGGAAGATTTTAATTTAATATTTAAAAATATTTCTATTTACTTCTTTTAACGGTACCATAGACACTTTAAATTATTTTCTTCATTTTCATTAATAGTTTTCAAATACTTGACATGTAAAAAATATTTAAAAGCCAACTTCTTATCAAACTTAAGATACATTTTATAATAGATAATGTGGTGGATCGTTTCGTCCTTAAATGATGAATTCTAATAATTAATAAAAATAATTGAATAATAGAAAATTAGTAAAACTAATAAATAACTAGTTTTATTATCCTCATAAGATAATCCTTGTTATGCCTTTTAATAAAACTTGTGCTTTTTCAATATATTTCTTTTTCCATCCTTTTTGTTTTACAAAGGTCTTTTATATATAACATTACAATATTTGAGATCATCCAAAAACACTGATAATTTTAAAGGACGTGGCACACGCAGTTAGACTATAAACCTGAATTTCCTAGCGGACACTTTTTCAGCTGAATCCTTAAATGAGATGATGCTCTTTATCTCTGCCCCCATATTAGTAATAATAAGCCGATACTAATGCCAATGTCATTGTCAAAACACATTGAATCATAAACTCGGATGTCAATGTCATTGAAGTTGTGATTTGGAAGTTGATGAAAGTTATTTAACTTTTATTTCTTCACTTCGTTGGTGCTACTTTGTTATTTTGTATATTATTTATTACAAGCTTAAAATTTAACAAAGGTAAATCACAACTTTATAATAAATTTGAAAAAGATGTATAAATAATTATAATAATTCGTTAAAATAATTGTCAAAAGAATAATTAAAATGAATTATTCGTTTTAATCGCTTGTTTAAAATATTATTGTTCTTATATTTTCAGATGAGTTCGGTAAAAAATGTTGTTCTCGTAACAGGAGGGTCTGGTCTTGTTGGCCAGGCCATTAAAACAGTTATCGAGGAAGAGAAGAAAACTGGTGGAGAACACATATCAAATGAAACTTGGATATTTTGTGGATCTAAGGATGGTGACCTTAGGTAAGTAAATAACTATTAGTTAAAGGGTAGAGAGAACTTAGTGACACATCATTCCCAATATTATGAAACATTACATTGGCAACTCTAAGCCATGTTTTGTATTGTCAACAGAGAAAGGTAAAAATAAGGTTATTTCATTCCCCTTAATGGAAATCAAACCTACAATTATTGTGTTTACAGATATTAGAGATTGAAGTGGTGCCCTGCAACATTGTCATATATGTATTATAATTTGTTTAAATACAATTATGTGTTTTAATATTCTTTAGTAACTAAACTTTTAATTAAGGGACAAGGAACAGACCACAGCTCTATTTGCAAAATACAAACCAACTCATGTTATACACTTAGCAGCTATGGTTGGTGGATTATTTCACAATATGGGAAATAATTTGGACTTTTTTGTAAGTTATTCTTATGTTAAATAATTATTAAATAGTGTTCATTATTTACTTTAAATGTTTTACATTGTTTATTTTAAGCTTTATTACTTGAATCTGCACTTCTTGGAATCAGTCCAGGAAAAGAGATGTGAAAATGAGTCCCTTTCTTATTTAATATTTCAAAATATATTAAAAAGCTTTAAATAATATTACTATTTATGAAATTTTTAAATGACTTAAATTTTGTTTCAGAGAGAAAATATGGCAATAAATCAAAATGTTTTAGATGTGAGCTTTGAAAATAAAATAAAGAAAGTAGTGTCTTGTCTATCCACTTGCATTTTTCCTGATAAAATTACATATCCTATTGATGAGACTATGGTAAGTATGTTAAAAAGTAATAATGAAAATATATAAAAATTAAAAAGATTATTATTATTTGCAGTCATTGTGGTACAGTTATTCATATCAGTCATTGTGGTAAACTGATATGGTGGGAGTTTTTCATTCTACACACAATGTCTAAAGAATCAGTGAAAAGCAGAGAATGGATTGTCTTGACACTAGGTTCTCTTTGCCTACCCTGCCATAAATTGGATAAATCGTGGGAAAAATAATGAAATGGAACTGTATATATTTTCCTTGTATTATATATTTACTTCCGTATTACTTAATAGAATATATTAAGCAAAACCAAGCAGTATAATAAACAATCCAGTCCATAACATAAATGATTAAATGTTATTTTATGTATATATAATTATATTGCAGCACAAAGTGTGACTGTAAAACCAACTGCTTGTGGGTTCGATCCCCACTTGAGGAGATGAATATTTACTTAAATTTAATTTTTTTCTTGCTCTGGTGTTGAGGCTAAGCGCGGCTTTGAGTTTGAGGCACTCAACACGCAATGCCCCCAGAATTCGGCAGAAAGTGGGGAACGAAGTGTCTTAACACTAGGTTCCCTATGCCTACCATGCTGTGTGCGGGATACAGTGTGAAGGTGATTCAATTTGATTTTAATTATATTGCAGGTCCACAATGGACCCCCTCACTCATCTAATTATGGTTACAGTTATGCAAAAAGGATGGTTGATATATTAAATAGGTAGGATTTTTTTAGCTTCATGCTGTATTTCGCTTATTACATGGTAACAGGGAATCTAGTGTTAAGACACTCCACTTTATGTTGTATTTTCATGACCTTGTGACCTTGGCTGTAAATGTACAGACAGTTATAGAATAAACTCTTTTTTGAAATAATATTGTACTATATTTACTTTCTTTTAAATATTCTTGTTTTCCCAGTACCACAAAGTATGGCAATCACTTCCAACTATATTTCAACATTACTTGTTACCAAATTTATGAATGGAGTGTCTTAACACAAGATTATTTCTTTCTCTCAATTTTTCTAGCTTTATACTGTTTCCCTCATGTAGAAGGCTGGCAGGAGTAGGCAGAGGGAACCTGGGAACCTAGTGTCAAGACACTGTTTTACCAATTAAGACACTACCGTTGTCTGACTCCGCTGAATTCTTTAGGCATTATGTGTTGAGTGGCGGAACTCAATGCTACGCCGCGGTTTGCTTCGTTACCAGACTGACGAAATGATATTGAATATTCCATACCCCTGAGCGGAAATCGATCCCACAATCGTCGCCTTCACTTTCTTTTTCTTCTTCTTTATTAAATAGTTATCTCATTCCAGAGGCTACAACGACCAACACGGCTGCACGTTTACGTCCGTGATCCCGTGCAACGTGTTCGGGCCACACGACAACTACTCGACGCAGAGCGGACACGTCATACCCGCCTTGATTAGACGCATGGACGATGCTATGAAAAATGGTAGGTTTTTTCTTTTTTTTTTGCAGAAAATATAGTCTTTTATAGGGATTTTTTGTTTGATTGCCTTTAATAGTACGTAACTTATATGGTAAGGATATGTGATATTGGTTATTGTTTACAGTTAGAGTAGAAATGAATATACTGGAGTTAAACCTTTGTTTCTTATTTTGATTATTATTTAAAAATCAAATAAAACAAAAGAGGTTGTCTTGGCACCAGCAAAGAGGTACAGCGTCTTATTTCAAATATGACGGGTGGGAGTTTTAAATATGTCGGTTCCTACTTATGCCAATGAATTGTTTTCGTTTCTTCACTCTGGCGATATGACCAAAACACGGCGTTGAGCTTCGCCACTCTCCTTCGCAATGTCCCGCGGCACTTAAAGAACGGAGTGTCTTGACTAGGTTCCCTCTGCACACCACGTTATAAGCCACACGAAGTTATAAGCGGGTTACAGCGTGAACCAAAAAAAAATATTTTTATGTATAATTATGTTTCAAGGTGATCCAACGTTCTCTGTATGGGGCAGTGGTAGGCCGCTGCGACAGTTCATATATTCAATAGACTTGGCCAAATTAATAGTGTGGGTGTTGAGAAACTACGACAGCGTGGAGCCTGTTATACTATCGGGTGAGTTTTAGTTTTCATATTGTTATCTTTAGTATTTAAATGATGTGAAGAAAACTCCCCTTTTTGTAATTCTAACTTACTGTAGAATGCTTCAACTATCTAAGAGGAAATTTTTACATGTTTAAATATAAAAATTAAATTAAATTAAATTAGCTTCACGCTGTATCCCGCACACAGCAGGGTAGGCAGAGGGAACCTAGTGTTAAGACACTCCGTTCCCCACTTTCTGCCGAATTCTGGGGGCATTGCGTGTTGAGTGGCAGAACTCAACGCCGCGCTTAACCTCGACACCAGAGCGAAGAAATGGAAATATAAATTTAAGTAAATATTTCATCTCCTCGAGTGGGAATCGAACCCAGAACCAGTCGGTTTTGCAGTCACACCTCGTGCCGCTGCGCCACGACCGGCCTCAAATGTTTAAATATAAATAAATATAAAAAATATATATAAAAATAGGAAGGCTGTCGTGGCGCAGGGACGCAAGCGTGCGATTGCAAACGCCACAGGTTGTGATCGATCGTCTATTCTGATCTGGTAACGAAACACAGCCCTGAGTTGAGTTACTCTACTCAACACTCAATGTTTCTAGTTTTCGACGGAAAGTGGGGAGGGGAAGGAAGTGTCATAATAGGAACAGAATGTTACACTAGGATCCCAGGTTCCTTCTGTCATCCCTTCTATTTGGACCGAAAAGAAAATCATTTAAAAGAAGTAACTGTATTTTAACCCTATTGGGTTCAAATAGACTTGAACCTAATAAACACCATACATGTGCCAACCAACTGAACGGTGGATTTCGTTCAAAATTATATGTACATTTTATATTTACGCAAATAACATGTATATTCAATTAAGTTATATTGAAGTGACATGTTATTGTAGTGTTGTAGTGGCTATCTTTTAACAACAGTTTTGCATTACGATACTTTTATCTTGTTAATTCACATTTAGATGACATATTTTGTCTTATATTATAATTTTTTTTCCCTTCAAAACTATATACCTACCTTTATTATTTGAGTCTGATATATCGGTTGTGGGTTCGATTACCACTCGATGGAATGAAATATTTAGGTAATATTTTCATATCCTTGCTCCTGATAAAAAGCGGCGTTGTGTTCTGCCACTAAACAAACAATGCCTCAAGGATTCGGCGGAAAGTGGGAAATGGCACTTCCATTCCACTTTCCTACGTCAACACTAGAGCAAAGAAATGAAAATATTAAATATTTCACTTCCTCGAGTGGAAATCGAACTCACAACCTGTCACGATTACAGTCGTAAGTTTGTGACACCCTGCGCCATGACTAGTCTCTAATACAGAATAATGTTAAATAAAAAAAACATTATTTCTCCTTTTCCAGTGGACGAAGAAGACGAGGTATCAATAAGCAAAGTAGCGGAATCTATCAAAAAAGCACACAACTATTCCGGAGAAATTGTGTACGATACAAGTAAAGCGGACGGACAGTTCAAAAAGACGGCGTCTAATAAGAAATTGCGTCGTTTATACAAGGATTTTGAGTTTACACCTTTCGAGAAAGCAATCCAGGAGTCGGTCACGTGGTACAAGGAGAATAGGGGAAGTGCTAGGATGTAGGGTTTATTTATTTGTTATTCTTATTTATTTATTGGAAATAAAATATAAACTATGTGGTTTTGTTTTATTATATATTGATAGTTTGTGGGACCAATAATTTTCTTCCTTTTTAACTGAAGGATTAATAAAAAAACTGACTGCATAAACACTAAAAAGAAAAAAAAATAAGCCAAATTGGTAGGATTAACAGTACGAGCCTATTTAAAATATTACAGGGGTCCTTTTGAAGATTTAACTGGTTGAAAAATATATTCTGTAAAGTAATGTCAGCTTAGAAATTCGACTGGCTTACTTTACTGAAACTTATGTTTCAGATCAATTATTATTCTCAAATAGAGTATAATTTATAAGGAAGAAATTTAATTTTTAAGATTTCTTATTTTCATGAAAGGAGACCTTCCCCTGCGATATAAACGTCGACTGATGGACATGTGCATCCTCCCAGTGCTCACCTATGGTGCCCAGACATGGTCTTTGACAAATTTACAGAAGTCCGCCCTCAAGGTTTGCCAACGTGCGATGGAGCGTAGCATCTTAGGTGTCAAATTATTGGATAAAATCTGAAACACCGAACTGCGCTCTCGCACAAAAATTGCCGACGTGGGTTCTAAAGCCGCTACGCTGAAGTGGGACTGGGCCGGACACGTCTGCCGCATGCCTACAGAGTCTTGGGCGAAATCTTCCACCAGCTGGATCCCAAACTCTAAAAGGAAAATCGGCAGACCGAAACGGAGATGGCGAGACGAGCTGGACAGTTACAAGCCTGACTGGTGTTCAATAGCACAAAATAGACTAGAATAGAAAAAATGGAGAGAGACCTTTGCCCAACAATGGGACAGTACAGGCTAGGAAAAAAAAAGATTTCTTAAGACGGCAAAATTACATTATCATATATAATTATATATGTTTTATTTTTGGTACAAAAAAAACAGATATGTTAATTTCTTATCATTTCCCCACTTTGGTAGTTTAAAGGCGGCGTTGACTTCCGCCACTTAACTCTTTCAGGTTTATTCGAGAATTTTTCGAAGAGGTATATTTTAAATATATTTTCACTATATCCATTGATACTACACTTTTATGAATGTTTAAGTAATATGTAGTAGAATCGCGCAGAATTTTTGAAAATCAAATACGGCAGTTAAGTTTTATAAATATTCGAAAAATTTGTGTAGTGTCATTTATTCACCGAGAAACTTTGAAATTCAATGATAAATATGAGCGTGTTTATTTTCTAATAATTTTAGTATTTAATTGATATTAAGTATTACTTAAGATGATTTGTAATAAAAAAAAATAGTTTTTTTTACTTTGCTTTCTGATAACCAGGTGAATAATGCAATGTTGAACGTCAGACAATGGTGGTGATCGGTTTCGGGTTTCGGCGACCTGTTTCCAGGGCTACTGATGAAAGATTTGATGATTAATTTGCTTTAGTTAATGAAAACATTAGCAATTTCAGCTAGCACATCAAGTAGATAAGAGCCTACTAGTGCTATAGAGCTCAGTTTCAAATCAAATAAGTATACGGGAAAGATGGTCTACCAAAAAATATAATATATTTGGAGAATGCCACACTCACACAGCTATTTGGTATGATTTAGTCGTAGCAATTTTTTGAAACATCTCTTCACTATCTAGAAAACTGCAGTAAGAGTAGTCTACTGTCCAGAATTAGGTAAATTGGATACCAAAGCTTTTGCTTAAATGTAAACCAAGGCATCTTGACACTAGCAAAGATTACAAACTGTAAATTACGTACAAATAGCAACCACGAGTGGCCTCATATTTTTTAAATAAATTTTCATATTTGTCTTTTTAATAACATTTTATTTTATAGTTTTATTGTGATAAAATTTTATACCGCCCATTACGGTGGTTAGCAAACAATCCACCTTATTCCTCGAGTCTTATGCATTATTTTCGTATAACACTGCGTATAAAAGGGATAACTGCTTCATATTTAAAGAATAATTTAATAAAACACAAGTCTAAAATAAAACAATGTATAATAATTTATTCACAATCCATTTACTTATCCAATCTACATATCGGGTTATTTTCCACCATGTTCAGATCCACTTTGGGTCCCACCAAGTCCCTTATATTGTTCAAACCGTATTTAATCATGGTGGGTCTCTCCAGAGACAGCCCCCACGCTATCACGTTGACGTCGTCCGGCAACCCCATGGGGAGGAGCATCTCTGGACGGAAAACACCGGAGTTGCCGATTTCTATCCATTTACCGAGCCCTGTAAAAGAACTGACAATATAATAATACGCTATATGAGGACAGTCGTGGCGTGCGACTGTAAGGTTCGACTTTCACTCGGTGTCATTTTCTTACTCTGATAACGAGGCAAAGCGCGGCGTTGAGTTCCGACATTCAACACAATGCCTCTAGAAGTCGTTGGAAAATGAGGAACGAAAGTATCATAACTGCCTCTGCCTATCCCGGTATGTGCGGGATAGAGAATAATAATGATAATATCCTTATTATCATTATTATTCTTGTTCCCAAGGCATGTATATGCCTTTCAAAAGACTGGGTTATTGTAAACCCGAGATTGTTGAAGAGAATAAGACAACACAAACAATGACAATTAAGTTGTTATGTTATAAAAACCTGTATATTTCATGATTTTGTTCTATTGATAGAAAAATATGTGTAATATGGTCGACAAGTATTGGTCGTCATGAAGCTCCAGATGGCTGCGAAGAGCTTCTTCGTACTTTCCATTATTTTCTTATCGAGTGAACAATCAAAAGTTCAGAAAACCTAACTTCAAGACTCATTGACAATGTATATCATAATTGATGACAGTGTGTGCATCTAAGATTAGAAGATTCTAATTTTGTATTATTAGGTATTTCTGTAATTATAATATTTTTTTTAATCAGCTTCACGCTGTATCCCGCACACAGCAGGGTAGGCAGAGGGAACCTAGTGTTAAGACACTCCGTTCCCTTCTGCCGAATTCTGGAGGCATTGCGTGATGAGTGGCAGAACTCAACGCCGCGCTTAACCTCGACACCAGAGCGAAGAAATGGAAATATAAATTTAAGTAAATATTTCATCTCCTTGAGTGGGGATCGAACCCAGTAGGTTTTACAGTCACACTTCGTGCCGCTGCGCCACGAGTGGCCTCAAATGTGTGATCTAATTATAAAGTGCTAATGTTTAATAAAACCTCATTTTTTTCTGTCATAACAGCTGAAAATCTTAATAGTAATATTTTGGCAAAAACGTATTTATATAATACCATTAAATGGAAATGATGTAACACAAAACTAAAAATCTATTTTAAAGTATTATCTCTCAGACAGTGGGTAACGTACCTTCATGATAAGCAAATATCTCCATACTAGGCTCAGTATAGGGGTTGTACGCGGGTTTAAACTGCAGTTTATTGAAGCCGAGTCTCTTGAAGAACGTGTCCAGCGTCGTGATGAGGTCGGCGAGGCCGAGACCTCTCGCCGCCACCACTCCCTCCACTTGGTGGAATTCCGCTAAGTGGGTCGCGTCTAAAGTTTCGTTGCGGAACACCTGGATTACACAAATTAATTATATCAAAAAAATCATATTGTATGGGAATATTAATATGTTATTATTGAACTAAATTCCAAATAAAACCTTTTTTTTAAATATTTTATACAATTTTGAAGTGTTATTCCATACTTAGAAAGAAAAATACTTATTCTTACTCTTAATAAACATCATTTTCGTTTAAAAAATACCAAACATACCAATATACATCTCCACACCATGTCAATTCTGTGTGTTTTAAAATCAACTCAAAAAAATATATACAAAGTCAATACAAACATAATATTCATATCTGAGTGTCGTAAAACTAACTTTTCTTCGCTCTATTATATACAAATAAAATAAAAAACTAAAAAAAAAAACAACCAAAATTTCCTTACTTTATCAATACTGAAATATTTCTGCGGCACGAATTCTTTTTGCTGCGCCACCTTATACAACATGCGGGCGCTGACCGCCGTAGTGTGTGTACGGAGGAGGTTCTTTTGAGCTTCTTCTAACTTCCAATCGTATCTATAACCCTGGAAAATAATTGTAGATTTTTTTTGATTTCATGCTTCAGGCAGAGAGAACCTAGTGTTAAGACACGCTATTCCTCAGTTCGGCGAATTCTAGAAGCGTATTAGGTCGCAGAACTTAACGCCGCTCTTTGTCTCGATAAGCGAAAGCGCACCAAAGCAAAGAAATAAAAATATTAAACATTTCATTTCCTTGAGTTGGAATCAGGACCCACAACCTGTTCGTCTACGCCATGGCTGGCCCCAAATAATTATTATGATTAAGTAATGCATTTTTATATTTATTTTATTTACAATTGTCCTTCATGGCACACACCTGTGCTCCACCACCGGATGTGATTATATTTATGATGGCTTTAAATTTAGTGTCATTAGAATTATATTATTATGAAAATATTGAGTATGTTAGCAGAAATACGGATGTAGCATTAGAGAAAAAAGTAATAAGCAAAAAATCTAGTTTTTTCCATTATTCTAAATTATCTCATATCTCATTCTAACTCCGGTTGGTTGAGGCCGGTCGTGGCGCAGCGGCACGAGGTGTGACTGCAAAACCGACTGGTTGTGGGTTCGATCCCCACTCGAGGAGATGAAATATTTACTTAAATTTATATTTCCATTTCTTCGCTCTGGTGTTGAGGTTAAGCGCGGCGTTGAGTTCTGCCACTCAACACGCAATGCCTCCAAAATTCGCCAGAAAGTGGGGAACGGAGTGTCTTAACACTAGGTTCCCTCTGCCTACCCTGCTGTGTGCGGGATACAGCGTGAAGCTATTCATTCTAACTCATTGTAAAATAGTTGAGACTAATGTATTTAAAGATATTTTGGTTATACAAAGCAAAGCATTACGTTTTGATATCAAGCAATATTATGTGGAAAACTTAAATGTATATGCACTAGAAACTTGTGAAAAATAATCCATAAAAATACAATTAAATTAATAATCATTAAATTAATAAAAAAATATCTCACCTGTGACCCATAACCACCCTTACTATGAACAGTTTTGACCCTTTCCAAGTAATCCATAGGGAATTCCTTTGATAAACTGGGAGATGAAATGAAAAATGTATCATGAGCATCTCTGGCGGGATGCTGCTGCGGCTGGAAGAGGGCGTCGAAATTCCAGAAAGAGCTTTCTACATATTGATTGGTTGGCATCTCTGTGAAACCCATTTCTAGGAAAATTTCACGAAATTCTGATCTGACTTTTAGTAATGGATGCAGGTGACCACATTCTGGAGGTTGACCTGAAATAGAATAAAATGAAGTTATATTAAATACTAGCTTTTGCATTTAGCTTTGTTCACATGGTTAAATAAGTATGAGTTGAGTTGTTTGTGTATACCTCATTACACATTCTAAGTGTGGGTAACTTTGGCCATGTATAGTGGGCTACAACAATAATTAACCAGATGTAATATATACATGTACATAATTCGTATTATATCCAAGCTAAAAAGATTTCTATTTGTAGCTATTTGTAGCTCCGTCCTCAACCTCCCGCCGTTCCGGACATGGCGTGTTGGGTGGCGGTCCCCAACGCCGCATTCGTCGCCACTTGACACACCAGCGGGGACGCACTGGTGCGCGTCGCCTGCGGGCGCGGGGGGACGCCCTATCAGTGCGCTCTCTCGAGGTGCACGTGGCGGATGGAACATTGCAGCCCTCGTAAGGGCTGGCAGGCGTCGCTGAGAGCAAGCCTTCCATGTTGGACCCCCATACCGTAGCGTTTGACGCTCCGTTCTCTCTGACTACTCCGCAAGGGATAAAGCATGAAGCTAAGTTAAATTAATTTAAAAAGATTTCTCCAATTTAAGCGAGTATTTTGTTGACTATCATTCAACAAAACGGACTCATAAGTATACAATGTTAATATTTAAAATACTCCCACCTGAAGGTTTGTCAGCTTCAAGTTATTTTTATATTATGACATAATACAAATACTTAATATAAATTGTAGCCTATGTGTTATTTTTTCTTTCATAATTTGTTCATTACTTTTTGTCCTCTCAAACATTTACATTAATAATAGATAGATTAGTAGGATAGTAACAAAACCCAAATCATTTTGATCTTAGGTTAATATGTAAAAGATAAAGCTCCTGGTATTTTTTCAAAATGTAGAGTTTAGAAAGTTTACTGTTGTAACCAAATGCAATACAATAAATCAGCTTTTCTTTCACACATAGCAGAGGGTATCTAGAGTCAAAACACACCCTTCCTCACTTTCTAAATTCAAGACATTGAGTGATGAGTGAAAGAAATCGATGGCCTGTTTTTTGTTGCCAGAAGGAGGTAAAAATACTAAATAATGTAAAGAATACAATATCATTTAATTTAAAACTTAAATTTCATTAATATAGAAATTGATTTTTTTATGATAAATTTTTGCATAGGTACACACAACCACACCAAATATGTAAGTTATAATAGTTTGTAGAAATGTAAATATTATTTCTTTTAAAATATCATTATAAAATGAGATAAGAATGTTGATGAAGGTTACCTTCAATTTTTACAAATATCAGTTTATCTGTATCATATAATATTTTGCTTTAATTTTTTTATCAGCTTTACGCTGTATCCCCCATACAGTAGGGTAGGCAGATTGAACCTAGAGTTAAGACACTCCATGTCCCACTTCTGCCGGGCTTACGCACACTGCTCTTTACCTCGACACAATAGCAAAGAAATTAAAATATAAATAAAAAGTTCAAATCATCAAGTGTGGATCGAACCCACAACCAGTCCATTTTACAGTCACACTCTGTGCCCCTGCATCACCACTGGCCTCAAAGTCAATTTTAATTATCTTTAATAGCATAAAAACTGTATACCATAATAATTAACTTAAAATTATGTAATTAAACATAAATGTCCACATTACATTAACAATTTTGTAATTATTTTTTTTAAATAATAATTTTTACAATTTTCATCATTTGTTAAATAAGCGAGTATAAAAATAATTTAATGAGAAACTTACCTAGAGCAGCAAAATTATATGGTTTGAACTGCAAGTCTTTCCAAGATCCTGTTAATAACATTTCACTAGTTAAATCAGTCTCTAATTTTTTTATTGAAGTAGAAAATTGTGGCCCTTTAGATAATAAGAAACTTTTTAAAGTGATTTCCTGAAGAAGCTTTCTTTTTTTATAATCATTTCTTACATTATCAGGTAGGTTGTCGATACCCTTCTTGAT